>PVKU01001764.1:0-230603 GCA_004027475.1 Anoura caudifer
ATTAACAACCACACCTAAAACAAAAGCAAACTAAGCAAACAACAACAGGAGCAGAAACACAGAAATGGAGATCACATGGAGGGTTAGCAACAGGGGAGTGGGAGGAGGAGAGAGGGGTAAAAGGTACAGAGAATAAGTAGCATAGATGGTAGGTAGAATATAGACAGGGGGAGGGCAAGAATAGTGTGGGAAATGTAGAAGTAAAGAACTTATGACACATGGACATGGACTAAAGGGGGGAATATGGGTAGGAGGGGGTGTGCAGGGTGGAGAGGAATGAAGGGGGAATGGGACAACTGTAATAGCATAATCAATAAAATATGATAAAAAAAGAAAATGAGGCTGGGCTAAGGGAGCCAGACTTCCCACAACTAGCACTTCCCCCTTGGGAAAAAGCCATTTTTGGTTGAAATGTGCCTACTTCTTTCCTTCCTACCTGCTGAGCCAGCACATGCTGTCTTTGCTCTGGCTCAGCTTTGCTCACATCCTCATGCCCCTGACTCAGAGCGGTGCCTGCTGTCCCCTGTCCTCTCTTGGGTGCATCCTGCCGGCTCCTCCCCAGAAGGTGGACGGACACCTCCCTCTCCAGTTTGCAGGTGGCTGCTGTTTGCGGCAGTAAGCTGCACAGTCAGTACTGTGCTGACCCCAGGACTTAATCCTGTTTGCTTTTGTCTGGTGACCCAAAGAGGGCTCAAGGGCTCAAGGCAATTTTCTCAGTGTGACAAGCATTCTCCTGAGACATTGTGAAAGCCTATAAATAACAGTCTTCATATTTTGATGGAGAGGGATTGATTGCTTTGCTTGCCCATGTTGCTATAGCCCCAAAGTGGTGAAAATAATAACACACATTTATTGCACATTTAACATGGATTAGGCACTATGCTCAACTGTTTACATGTGTTCTCTCATTCAATCTGCACAAAATCTTACGAGGTCTGTACAAGTATCTTCCTCATTTTATAGATAAGGTATCCAAGGCACTAAGCAAGTAGGCTGCTTGCCCAAGGTCACACTGTAAGCATCTTTGCAGAGCCTAGACTTATACTCAGGTGCTCTGATCCCAGGAACAAGACCCTTCATCAGTCTGCCCACCTATAGAGGACAATGGTTGGGTGATGGCTGAGTAGGCAGACAGGCAATAGAGGGATAGACTGGTCCCTGCACAGTGAGCTTGACTGGTCTGTCTGGGACATGTCAGGCCCTTTGGGTAATGTTATAGGCACACAGTCACAGACAGGCTGGCGCAGCAGTAGTGAGCAGGTGTTGATGAGCCCTGGGTGCCTAACAATGGACAATTGTAGGGCGGGACCTCATCCCAGGGTGAGCTTTCCTCCCATAACTTATCACTGGTTGTGTAGTTCAGACCCTCCTCTGACCTTTTTTTCCCTGGCATGTCACTAAGAGTAAGACCAAGGGGGCTGGAATATAGTCTCATACAAATCCCATGCAAGCCCATAACCATTCCCTTTGGTATTTAGCCCTAGAGATAACATCTTGGTTTCAGTTGTGTTTCAGCTCCAGGCCCAGAAAAGCAGCAAGGCCGGGAAGGGCAAGTCTTTGGCTGACATCAGGACAGCTGCACTGACTAATGACCCTACTTTGGTGCTGACCAATCAATAGAGACCATGACTCTGAAAGAACACACCTGGAAAGCTGATGAATATTCTATTGAAATCCTCCCATGAGACCTCCAGATAAATACCCCCAAGAAAGAGGACTCACAGTGTGTGCGTGCTCTCTCTCTCTTTCTCTGTAGAGCATACCAGGGCCTTTCTCCTCCCTTTCTTCTCTTAAGGTGTGTATGTACCTTTACTTTCTTTCTCCTAAGCTCCCAAGGCCCTTCTTTTGCCTCTATAACTTGTTTCCTGAACCCACACAGCCCAGCTGGCTGACTTCCTCCACAGCTCATTTTTTCTCCCTCCGTGACTTTATAAATAAACTTTTGCTTTCATTTAAGCCTTGACTCTGAATTCTTTGCCAGCCAAACTCAAGAACTGAGGCTGCCGAACTGAGTCTGACATCTATTGCCGTTTCACCATCAACAGGGCTAAGAGTTTGGATTCTGGAGTGACACTACCTGGGTTTAAATCCCAGCTCCATCACTTTCAAGTTTTAAGAAAAGTGTGTAATCTTTAGCCAGTTTTTTCCACATCTGCATGCCTCAGTTTCCTCCTATGTAAAATTGGAGAATTATAGTATCCTACTTTTGGAGTGTTAAGAGGATTAAATGAAATGATGCATGTTAAACTTAGATTAAGGCCTGGTGAATAATCAATGCTCACCAGATGTTGGCTAGTTGCATTTAATAGTTACAAATAATTATTACAATTATTTAACGACAATACCTTACTTCTGTCTTGTACCTTGAAGCTTTTAAAGCTTGTTATAAATATTTTCTCATTTGAACCTCAGCCAGCTCTCTGCAATAGATAAGGCAAGTATTTATCTCTAGTTTACAGAGGAAGAATTCATCTCAAAGAGTTTAGGAACATAAGAAAATCTAGAGCCCAAAATAGTAAATGCAGAAGGGGCTGGAAGCCACAAGACCTGACTGGGCCATGAGCAGTAAGACTGATCTTGAGGAAAGTTGGAAAAATGCAGAAAAATATAGTGTTGGCCCCTCATACCTTTTTCTCTCTTCTCTGCTGCAGCTTAAATTGCTTTAGGCTACTGATCTCCTCCAAGATTTGATATTGCCTTGAAGGGTTGCTTTTTACATGCCTATGTCTTATTTAAAAAGAGTCACAGAAGGGGTATTTTAGGCCCTAAGGAATGCACCTGTAATAGTGGTAGTTCAGGCCCCTCTTCGGAGGAGGGGTGAATGGAGAGGTGCGCTGTAGATACCTTGGTGTGTCTGTAGTCAAGGAAACTTTAAATAGGCAGGAACTGAATCACAAATGGCTTGCATGCGGATCTGGAGGATCTTGGATTTACATTTAGATGACAGGGAGCACTAGAGGGACATGAAATATTTGCACCCTAGACATATAAATCTAGTGGGTGAAGGAGAATAGATGGGAGGCCTGGACTCAGGGAGACCAGGTGGGAGGTTGCATTGATAATTCAGGTGATAGATATGGGTTAATCGGAATTAGATGGAGAACAAGAAAAGAGGTCAATATGAGAGATTTTGGAGGTAGCAATGGGAGCTTAAATTGATTAAGTAAATGTGAAAGTTGATGGGGAACTAGAGTTGGAGATTTTTACAGTCAGGTCCAGGGGACAGGAAATACTTCCTAGAACAGTAGCCACCAAACTTTAGTGTTCATCACAACACTTGGAGGGAGTGTTAAAATACGGAGGCAGGACCCCCGCCCAAGAGTATCTGATTTAAAAAGCAAGGTTGGGGCCCGAGAATCTGCATTTCCTGCAAGTTCCCAAGATGCTGCTGGTCCTGGAACTACACTTTGAGAACCACTGTCCAAGAGAATAGTGTATTTATTTACATCTCAATGTAGCCTCTAGGAGGAATTTTAACATAGACTAGCTGAGAAGACGGAAGAGAATATTTTAGATTACTTAAGGCAGCATAGGGGAGCGAGTGAAAAGAAACCCGACTAGCCCTTTAGATGGCCTCTTGAGAGCCTGAGCATGGTGGGGATGAGACTTTTTGCTTTCAACAGCCCCCTTGCAGGATTACCTGTTTTTGTTTTTGTTTTTTAAGATTTTATTTATTTTATCTTTAGAGGGGAAGGGAAGGAGATAGGGAGAGAAATATTAATGTGTGGCTGCCTCTCATGCATCCCCTGCTGGGAACTGGCCTGCAACCCAGCCATGTGCCCTGACTGGGAATTCAACCACGATCCTTTGTTTTGCAGGCCTGCGCTCAATCCACTGAGTTACACCAGCCAGGGCAGGGTTACCTGTATTTGAGAACTTCCCTTCCTCATGTTGTGAAATGGCCATTGAACGGAACACATCTGAATGTGGGTTGTTCCAAATGGAGACACTGAAGAAAGATTTAAGTGGAAGCACTTTAAGAAGTGCAGGTAGGGACTTCCCAGTCAAGTTGGTGGTGTAGGCAGACATGGCTCACCTCTTCACATAACCTCATCAAAATTATAGCTAAAATTTAGAAAAACCATCACTCAGAACTATCAGAAATCGAGCTGAATGGAAGTCGGACAACTATGGAATTAAAGAAACCACATCTATCCAGACTGGTACCAGGGCCACAGGTGCAAAATGGGCTGGTCCCTCACTCATGTGTGGTAAAAATTTGGGAGGGATATCTTGGGAGTTAGGAATCCCAGCCCCATACCTGGTCCCCCACCCAGGATTCTACTGCCAGGAAGATAAGCCCCTACAACTTCTGGCTGCAAAAACCAGTAGTGATTGAGTCAGTGAAAGAACCTGCTGGAGTCCCAGGCAGTTCCTCTTAACGAACCCACACATGGACTCACCTACTCAGACTTACTCCCTCTGAGCTCAAGCACCGAGGTAGTAGTTTGAAAGGCACCAGTGGCACACAGGGAGGAACTGAAGTGTCTACTGTCAAAGTGTGCAGAAGCCATTGTCCCTTTTCTGAACCCTCCCCCCACAGAGCCCACAAGCTGGTGCCATATCTGAGATTCCATCAGTCCAGCTAACACTGTTTGCTGCACCTTGGAGATCCTGAGACTCTGCCTCACCCAACTTACAGGCCCACTCAAGCTGCTTTTCCATATGAATGGCTGGTCTTGGCTCATGCATCATAACTTCCTAAACCCTCTCAAATAAGCAGCAGCTGGCCTCAGTGAGCCCCAGGCCCAGCACTAGCAGCAGCCAGCCTAGATTCACAGGTTGGCTTCCCCTGTGATTCTCCAAGCCCAACACAAGTAGCAGCCATCTTGGATTGCTTTAAAACTCAGTCAGGGTGGCCCTGGGGAAAACACAAGTGGAGGTTGATCTTGGCCTGCACCACCTGGGAAATCCCTGGGCCAGCACACCCAGTGGACATCTACAGACCACATGTGAGCACCAACCCCCTGCCCCTGCACAGCTGATCCTCCATGGAGGGTGGAGGTTGGTGATCAGTGGTCACAGCCAACCCTTGCAGTTGACTGACCTGGGTAAATCCCTCCCATTGATCTGCCAACAACATCCAAGGCTCAACTGCAAAAGGAGGGTATACTCAACCCACACAAAGGGTGCACCTCAAGTACTCAGCTTGGGTGATAGTGGAGGCTGTGCCACTGGACTCTACAGGACACCTACTACATTAGGTCACACCACCAAGACATGGAGTCAAAGCAGCTCTACCTAATACATAGAAACAAACACAGGGAGGCTGCCAAAACGAGGGGGACAAAGAAACATGACCCAAGTGAAAAAACAGATCAAAACTCCAGAAAAGTGCTCAACAAAATGGAGATAAGCAATCTATCAGATGCAGAGTTCAAAATACTGGTTACAAGGATGCTCAAGGAACTTAGTGAGGACCTTAACAGCATAAAAAAGATCCAGTCAAAAATGAGGATACACTAATTGGAATAAGGAACAATTTACAGGGAAACAACATTACAATGGATGAAGCCAACAATCAAATCAATGATTTGGAACATAAGGAAACAAAAAAGAACCAATCAGAACAACAAGAAGAGAAGAGAATTTTAAAAAATGAGGATAGTGTAAGTAGCCTCTGGGACAACTTCAAGTGCTCAGAGCTTCCCAGACAAGAAAAAATTAAAGGAGTTCATCATCACCAAACCATTATTATATGAGATGTTAAAGGGAAGTATTTAAAAAAAATGAAAACCAAAACTATGAACAAAAAATGGCAAAAAAAAAATACATATATACCAACAATTGAATCTAAAAAACAAACGAAGCAAACAGATCAGAGACAGAATCATGGATACAGAGAGTTTTGATGGTTGCCAGATGGAAGGGTGGTGTGGGGGAATGGGTGAAGAGATGAGGGAATTAAGAAGCAAAATAAGTAGTTACGGAATAGCCAAGGGAATGTAAAGTACAGGATAACAAATGGAGTAGCCGAAGAACTTATACTCATGACCATGGACATGAACAATGGTGGAGAGATTGCCTGAGGGAGTGGGGGGGGGGTGCTGGGTGGAGAGGGATAAAGGGGAAAAATCAGGACAACTGTAATAGCGTAATCAACAAAATATAATTTAAAAAAAGTGCTGACAACTCCAGTAAAGAGAGCCATGTTATACAGGGAAGGGAAAGCAGAGCTATTAAACCACAGTGCAAAAACTACGTGCCTCAAAATTATCCCAGCCAAGGTAGGAGGGAGCTGGGGTATTCATACAAAAACTCCTGACAGTCATTGAGTGTGGTATCTGCTGACAAGCGGCTGTGTGATAATTTTTTGGCAAGTCTCTTCTACAGTACTCCTTAGTCCTGAGTGAAAGAGCTTCAGACACAGAGATACAGATGGGGCTTTAGAAGTGGTGGAATGCATTCAAAGGGCCAAGGAGAAACTACAGTGACAAAGCACCACTTCAGGCAACCTCTAGATAAATGTCAGTAAGGGTCTCTGATGAGGCTCCCAGTCTGGACCTTTAGGTGGCATGGCAACACCACAACCAGCCTTGTGATTCTGGGTTCACTTCTATTCTGTGCATCTGGAGAAAGAGAAAGTCGTTAAGGTGAATTGAGGTGGAATAAGAGGAAGAATTCCTTCGGTTTTGTAAGGATGCCAGGTACTTAGCCTCTGGGAGTAGTGCATTTTACAGTTAATATTCTCTACCCACTCCTAATATGTAAGACTATTCTTTATCTATTCCTTATCAGTAGAACTATTTTTTACTTATTCCAAGAAGCAGAAGTAAGTCTAAGCTTCTGAGGTGGTTAGGAATTTGTTTCGGATTGTCACTTGAGATTAACTCATTAATAGTTTATCTCATAGTTTCTCACTACTATCTTTTCTCGATGAAAATACCACAACTTGGGTAGTTCTTTAAATATTCTTCTCTGGAATTTATATTTTCCTGGACATTTAAATTAGATTTGCATTTTATCTTCCATCCCTTCCTGTCTCTGCAGCCTCAGATTCATTTTTAGATTAGTTGGAATGATATTCTATCACCATTTGGAGTTAATCAAAATGGCAAAAAACCTGAATGTTTCAGCGGCTTGTTAAGCTCTCGTGGTGGTTGAACAAGGAGCACGTGTAACCAATCCAGAAATGTACCAATCATGTTGGAAAGTATTTTACTGCTTTTCATAAAAAGCAAAAGGAAACAAATAGAAAGTTTCTAGGTAAAATGTCAACATTGACCTATGGCTCCTGGCATAGCTTTAAGGGACATTGGAATGTCTCTTGGTTGTTTTCCTGTCCAGAGAAATTGCTCAGAAAGTATCAGCTAGCTTTGAACTTATTTTTTAAAATAAAAACCAGGACTATAATTAGTATTTTTTAAATAAAAAATATGCCATTGATTTATAGTGCAATGTTTAAAATAGTGTATAATATTTTTTCTTGGCAGTTGCATTGGTCTTGTTTGAAAGTTACTTTGTGTAAATCATCAGTTATAAATTCATCCTGAGACCCAAGATATGGAACATCTATTTATGGATGATTAGCTGTGGTGTCTGTCACTCAGCAGCCTAAGAGGCAATGGAGAGGTCAAGTTCGAAAGTGAACCCTACTCATGGGAAGAAAAATAATGACAGAGCTGAAAGGGTCATACAGCTCACTCACTGTACAGATAAGGAAAATGAGTCCCAAAGAAGCAGAGGGATTTCCAAGAGTAACACATTTAATTGAAAAATAAATTGCATGTAGGTTGGAGATGGGGAGGATCGTGAACCGACTCTCCTCCCAGCCTTGGGTGCCAGTTTTTCTCTGTGTCGGTCCTAAAGATTTGGGTTTAGACCAAGGGAGTTCTACAGTTGCTACTGTGAACAAGTGTTAATGTAGAGTTTCACCAAGTATATTCAATGGGACAAAATTAACTGATGTTACGTAAAAATACTGTTCTGTGGTTGTAAAATTTTCAGATGTGCAAGGTGAAACAAAAGAAGAAGCCTGCCCTGGCTGGTGTAGCTCAGTGGACTGAGCGTGGGCTGTGAACCAAAGGGTCGTGGTTCAATTCCCAGTCAGGTCATATGCCTGGGTTGCAGGCCGGGTCCCCAGGGGGGCCATGTGAGAGGCAACCACACATTGATGTTTCTCTCCCTCTCTTTCTCCTTCCCTTCCCCTCTCTCTAAAAATAAAGAAATAAAATATTTTTAAAAATACTTAAAAAAAAAAAAAGAAGCCAGTAGGTTTCTTTAGTTCAGGGCTGTTTCTTAGAGCCATTACAATCGAATGGGTGCCAGCATATCTCACAGAGGGGTTATAATGTCAGCATTTCCCACACTTGTTGACAACAAAACCCTCTTCTCATGGACACATTGTGAGGCTAGTGATTCTCAGGACTCTCGCTGAGAAAGGCCACTCCCAATTCCTTTATTTATTTATGAGGAAAGGAAAGGAGAGGTTTTATGGGACAAGACTTTCATTTTGGAAAAAAATATTCTCAAGTTCAACCAAATGCCAGATCATGCCCACTCTAGGAAGCTGTCTACTGAAATGATAATTCCAGGGGTACACTAAGTAAGGCTTTGGTTTGGATCTGAGTTTGTCTTTTAGGATATAGTGCCATCTTGATCTCCCCTCACATGTATTTAGGTCACTGGAGATAATAGAATTGAGCCAGTTTTTCAGGGACTTCCATAACACTTATGTTCAGTAGATCAGCTAGACTGTCCATCTATAATGAACTGGATTTTGGGACTAGATTTGATCTCTATAGATCTTCCTGGGACTAAACTACAGTTGCTAGTCAATGGGACATTGTCACCCACTGTTTACCTGAACATATTTGCTCTATTGTTCAAGCATTCCAACTTCCAGAGCTGTATGACTGATTATAACAAACTCCTCTTCACTTTCCTACTTGGAAAACAACCTGTTCTGGTCCCAGTGGCAATGACAAAAAGATGAGATAGATATCAGCTCAAACTCTGTCAAGTGACTTACGAGTTGTCAAACTGCTTATGACCTCCTGTGAGCATCAGGAACTATTTAATCAATTAAAAAAAAAACAAAAAACAAAACTGTTTCATGAATCATTGTCCATGGATGGTTTAGGTGGGTTGGTTTGGAATACACAGAACCTCAAAAAATGCTGTCTCCTCTGCATAGTCTTCTCTTGCTAACTAGAAAGTGACACAACAGCTCCTCCCCCTAAGACTAGTTTATACAAAAACTAAGGAACATGGAAATGCATATGCAAATTTAAAAAATTATTGTCTGAGCTACAGGGACCTTTTATGTTGTAAATTTTTTGGTTGTCTTTATGTTCATGTTTACATTAAATGAATACATGTAATGAATAATTTTCAAACAGTAGACCTTATTTTTAACAGCAATATAAGGACATATATTCAAAGTGTTATTTTGGCAGTCATTTTTCTGGGAAAAATACACATACACACCTATCGTTTGTGTGTGAGGGTGGGAGTTAGAGGCACTGCCTGTGAAGTTGGTTCACAACCCACAGAAGAAAATAAGCCTTGCTATTTTATATTTATATTTCATTGGAAATGCCTTAGAAGTCAACAATTTAAAGCTGGCCTTTTTTGAGACCCATTCATTTGTGAAGACTGGTTAGAGATGGGCAGTAAATTGTAAATTCTCATAATTTACTCCATGACAACTGAATACCTAAGGATAGTGGGTTGAAAGAACAGTTTGCGGGGAAGCTGTGAGAGGGAAGAACAGAAGCCAAACACAGAAGAGCCTTGGCTGTTCTCATTTCCGTGCAGACATCAAGAGACACACGCCTCAAAGTCAGACTCTCCAAACAATATAGCTTAGTGAAGAGCTCACTTAGAAGACAAGTCCTTGCCCAAGTCCCACGAGAAAGCAGCAACAGAGGAAAAGGAGCTAGAAATGGGTCAGAGGGTCATTTAACATTTTCAAATCTCCCTCTCCTATGTTTATGTATTTTTCATAGAGTCTGATTTTAGGGAGCATCAGGAGAGGAAGTAGGAGTATTTAGAAGGGTAAGTGGGCACCATTGGTGAAAGTTATTGTGTTCAACATGGATTTTGGAAAGCAGATAACACCTGAGAGATTTGATAATTTGAGAAAGCCCTTATTCATACTTATATACTCCACTGTGTTATTGAATCTGTATGGTTCACAATTGAATAGGTTTAACTGTATACTGTATAATGTGTTTCTGATATACTTGTATTTCTATTTTGCCAATGTCTGATTGACTCAAAGCTCTACACTATGTAGAAGAGAATAGCAATGTGACAATGTCAGAACATACCATTTTCTACTGCTTGGCTGGACACAGGGTCCTCCATAGCATAGCTTCTACCTTATAGTCCTTCATTACTTCTCTTCATAGTCTTCACTTGATCTCAACCAGATTAATCTTCATTCCCCAAACATGCCACACACTCTTCCATCTTTAAGCAATTACTTAGGTGACCATAGATACTGGAGATCTATAGTCACTAAAGCAGTGTGATACTGACATAGAGTATCAAATAGATTAATTGAACAAAAGAAACTCTACTTTTTTAGGGAAATTGGTAAGCTGCTTCTAAAATTTATATAGAATATCCAAGACAGAAGAGCCAGAATTCTCATAAAGATAAAACATATGGTGGGACGACTTGCTCTTCCAGTTGTCAAGGCAGATCATGAGGAGTTATAGAGAAAACAGAACAATCATAAAGAATTACAAGAGCACCAGCAGTGGTGTGGGTGTGGGAACAGACAAATAAACAGGTGGACAGGACAGGGAGCCCAGAAAGGACTCATACACATCTGGATAAGATTGGATACAGAGGAAGAATTTTAACTAGTGGGAAAACAATGGAATTTTTAATAAAAGATGCTGGCACAATTTGCTATCCATATGCAAAAATAAAAATTAGGTGTCTTGTTCATACCGTATATAAAAAAAATTCCAGGTACATTAAAGACTTTAATGTGAACAGTGAAACACCAAAGCTTCCAAAAGAGTGTATAGGAACATATCTTCATGATCCTGAGGTAGAATATTTTTTTATTGAAAGAACTAGTCACAAAGAAGATGGATGAAGATGACCACATAAAAATCAAGAAGTACTGTTAATCAAATGTCTGTGTGAAAATAATGAAAAGAGAAACCACAGAAAAGGAGCAGATATTTGCAACAGAAATAACCACTGAAGGATTAGAATTCAGAATAAAAAAGTCACGTAGATCAATGAGCTCAAGAGAAGAATGGACAAGAGAATTAAACTGACACTGTTTAAAAAAAGCACAAAACACCCAAATCTGTAAACATATGAAAAGTAGTTCAACTTTACAAGCAGCCATGTAAATGCAAATTAAAACCACAAGATTACACTATTGCACATCCATCAGAGAGACAGAACTTAGGTTAGTCTTAACTGGTGGCCAGGTAAGAAGCATACATCGCTGATGAAAGTATAAATTGGTACCAACACACGAAAACAGGTAGCACATTATTTAACGAAGCTGATGATAAGCATATTCCTATATGCTTATATGAAAATTACAGAATCTATAATTTTTACTTTTACTTACACATTTTGATCATTTAGTTGTCTGTGAGCACCATTTCAAGGATGTTTGTTTCATCTTTGTTCTTAATTGACAAATGCTGGAAATACTCAATTGCCCCTCAACAACAGAATGGGTAAATGGAAGTATATTTGTATGTGGAATATTGTACAATAATAAAAATAAACAAACATTATATTAAGTGAAAAGTTAAGCTACAAAAGTTGCATACAGTATGCATCTATTATATAAAATTAAAAACAGACAAAACTAAATTATATTGTTTAAGTGTGCATACATAGGTGGTAAAACTGAAAATAAAGGCATGGAAAGTTATTTCTGTCAAGGTCAGGAGAGAGATGACCTTTCTATACTTGAGTGGTAGCTATATAGATGCTTATTTTACTGCCATTTACTGAATTGTACACAAATGTTTTATATTGTTTTATGTATGTTATACTTCACAATAAATATAAAATCAAATAAAGTAAAAACAAAAACCTAGGTGAAAAGAAAACAAAAGAAGAAAAAACACAAGAGATAAGAAACAGACATACATTTAATTCGATATATGCTAAAAATGGCATTTCAAATTCAATTCATTTGATTAGTAGTATTGAAGCTGGAAGGAAGGGATTGTCAGATTTGACGGCAAGTAAATACTAAAACATCTCTATGGCCATGGACACCACAGACCACTTGGAGAAAACATTCACTACACATACAAGAGACAAGTGGCTAATATCCGTAATATATGAAGAGTGTCCTATACATCAATGTAGGAGGGAGATATGGGCAGTCAATACACATAAAAATAGAAAAAATAGTCAATAAGCATGAAAAATAACCAACTTTATTAGTATTAGGTAAAGTGTAAAATAGAAAAAAATAATATGTAGGGAAATTTCATTTTTTATTTAATAATTTTTATTGTATTTTTTAAATTACCATTTAGTCCCCTTGTACCCCCTTCCCCCCAGCAATCACCACACTGTTGTCCATGTCCATTAGTCCTTTTTCCTTTTTGCTCAATTCCACCACTCCCTCACCTCCTCCCCTTAGCTGTCATCCTGCTCTCCGTCTATGAGTCTGTCTGTATTTTGCTTGTTAGTTTAGTTTACTCATTTTAGATTCTACAGATGAGTGAAATCATATGGTATTTGTCTTTCTCTGACTGACTTATTTTACTTAGCATAATGTTCTTCAGGTCCATCTGTACTGTTGCAAAGAGTAAAACTTTCTTCTTTTTTACAGCCAAGTTGTATTCCATTGTGTAACTGTCCCATAGTTATTTTATCCACTCATCTACTGATGGACAATGGGGCTGCTTCCATATCTTGGTGACTATAAATAATACTGCAGTGAACATAGGGGTGCTTATGTTCTCTCAAATTAGTGTTTTGGGTTCCTTCGGATATATTCCCAGAAGTGGGATTGCTGGGTCAAAAGGAAGATTCACTTTTAAGTTTTTGAGGATTTCCATACTGCTTTCCACAGTGGCTGCACCAGTCTGAATTCCCACCAACAGTGCAAAAGGGTCTCCTTTCTCCACATCCTCACCAGCTCTTCCTGTTTGTTGATTTATTGATGATAGCCATTCTGACAGATGTGAGATGGTATCATTGTGGCTTAATTTGCATTTCTATGATGATTAGTGACACCGAGCATCTTTTCATATGTCTATTGGTCATCTGATTACCTCTTTGGAGAAGTGTCTATTCAAGTCCTTTGCCCATTTTTTAATTGGGTTGTTTGGTTTTTTGGTGTTGAGTTTTGTAAGTACTTTATAAATTTTGGATAGTAACTCCTTATCAGATGTATCAGTGAATATGTTCTCCCATTCTGTGGGTTGTCTTTTTATTTTGTCAAAGTTTCCCTCTGTTATGCAAAAACTTTTTAGTTTGATATAGTCCCATTTGTTTGTTTTTTCTTTTGTTTCCTTTGCCTGGGGAGATATATCTGATTAACTCTTGCTAGGGGCAATGTCTGTGATTTTGTTGCTTATGTTTTCTTCTACAATTTTTATGCATATACAGTGTTCATGGATAGGAAGAATTAACATCATTAAAATGTCATACTACCCAGAGCAATCTATAGATTCAATGCAACTCTTATTAAGATTCCAAAGATGTATTTCACAGAACCAGAACAAATATTTCAAAAATTTATATGGAACCACAAAAGGCTCCACATAGCAACAGTGATGCTGAGAAAGAAGAATGAATTTGAAGGAATCAGGCTACTTAATATCAAACTATACTATAATTCCATAGTAATCAAAACAGCATGTTACTGGCATAAAAACAGACAAATAGATCAATGGAATAGAGTAGAGAAATAATTCTCTATTATAGTCAGTTACAGTCAGTTTTACACACCTTTACAGTCAGTTAATATTTGACAGAGGAAGCAAGCATATACAATGGGCTAAAAATATTTTATTCAATAAATAGTTTTGGAAAAATTGAACAGATATGTGCAGAAAAATGAAACTAAACCACCTTCTTACAACACACACAAGAATAAATTCAAATTAGGAAATTTTAAGTAATCACTATATAATTATCTGCATAATCATATATTAAACTTATTAAATGATAAAATAATTACAAGATACACAAAATTAAAGAAATGAGCCCT
The DNA here is from genome assembly GCA_004027475.1 of Anoura caudifer. Classification (NCBI taxonomy): domain Eukaryota; kingdom Metazoa; phylum Chordata; class Mammalia; order Chiroptera; family Phyllostomidae; genus Anoura; species Anoura caudifer. The sequence continues at coordinate 14,165 of PVKU01001764.1, forward strand.
GGCTGGTGTGGCTCAGTGGATTGAGCTCTGGCCTGCAAACCACAGGGTTGCAGGTTTGATTCCCAGTCTGGGCACATGCTGGGTTGTGGGACTGGTCTCCAGTAGGGGGAGCTGAAGAGGCAACCACACATTGATGTTTTGCTCCCTCTCTTTCTCCCTCCCTTCCCATCTATTGAAAAATAAAATAGAGAAAATCTTTAAAAATATTAAAGAAATTATTACATGTAAGGCTTCTTCTAGCTTTATTATACATATACCCTTGTAGTCTCAAGATGACTGCACTGCCCCAGCCATTACATCTGCATTCCAACAATGGAGAAAGGAAGAATGGCAAGAGGAAAACAGTACATGCCAGCTGAATCTGACCCTGCCTATCAGTCAAGTCATACTTCTCCCAGAAGTCTTATTCCTTAGAATTGTACTTAAATCTATTGACAAACTGTGTCACTCTTAGGAAATTTGGTGTATTTTTTAAATGAGCATATTTCTGTTCCAGACTAAATTGCAGTTCTGTTAATAAGCAAGAAGTGGAGCACACATATTGCTTAGTCAACTAGCAGTGCCTGCTGTGTGAAGGAAGCACCTGGAAGTGTGCTTGGTACACTGTACATACTCAAATATCAGTTAAGTAAAGGAATTGGAATTTTCATATTAAAATATGAATTACCCCCAGAATAACAGTGAAGAGGAATCTAGAGCTGAGCCAAGCACCAGCTATAGAGGAAATTAGTCCAAATGGAACAAAAGGCTCCCTGAGAGATTTAAGATGACATGGATACAACTGTTGAATGCTACTTAATGTCTTTGAAAAATGCCAGAGCGGATTCAGACAGAAAGTTTTGGTGGTTAGTGATAATGTCTAGCACTGTGCTGCTCAACACTAGGGCCACCAGCTACATGTGACTATTTAAGTTTAAATTAAATAAAAAAATATAAAAACTCTCTTTTTGGTCACGCTAATCACTTTTTGAATGCTTGATAGCCACATGTGGCTAGTGGCTGCCATATTGCATGGTGCTGGTATAGAGCATTTCCATCACTGCAGGAAGTGCTACTGGTTTCTGCTCATCTAGAAAAATGAGACCAAGGAAGGAAAAAAGAGAGGGAGAAGGAAAAATATTGACTCCCAGAAAAACAAACCCTTGTGCAGGAAACAAAAAGTAATCATAATACATGGACTTCAGCTGTGAATAGCATTTCGCGAATCATAATAATGTAAACATTGAATTCTGAATTACATAAATAGAACTTTATTACCAGTACAGAAAATTGGGAGATGAGGTTTGTGTCTCATGAGAATAGGGGTTTATGGGACAGAGAGCTAAACCTCGTTTTCCAAAGTGGTAACTTAACAAATAGTGCCTATGGTTGAAAAAATCAGTAAAGAGCAATATAGACCTTTTGTTAAATGTGTGGAGATAAATAACAAAAGATTCAGCTAAAAGAGTTAAAATAATTGTCTCCAGGGAGGAACAAATAGAGGAAGAATGGGAACGGGACATGCTGATTTTAGTGATAAGACTCGCAAAACTATTTGATTCTTAAATGATGTGCACATGTAATTTGATTGAGGTAATTAACAAAATGAAATCAACTGCAACAACAAAAACCCTGTTACAATGCCATCTTCCCCACTGAATCTCTTCTGGTCTCCTGACACGCTTCTCTGGTTTGATCTTCAGGAAAGCGCTGTCTCAAGTGTTGCTAGGGCGCTGAACTGTATACCCGGCTTTGCTTTGTAGTCAGTTGTGCAGGCTTCTGGTCAAACTCCTACTGACTGTAAATTCTTAGACTAACAAATGTCTGCTCTCAGAAGCTTCGCAATATTTTGGTATTTCAGTTAATACAAAGGAAAAAGCAAAGACTTTAATGAAATCTAAAATATGGTAATAATTGACAAATAACAATAGCCAACATTTATTGAGTGCTGACTATGTACAAGGCGTATGATAAGAACCTACCAATAAACCAGGACATCAGTTTATTCTTCCACAGAACTTAGGCCAGAAAAAAATAGAGCTCTCTTTCATCCCTAGATGGTATAATTCTAGATTAACATTAGAATGTCTATGTTTGCCTGTCCTTGATGTAATTTGGTACTATATGGTTTTTTAAAAGTGGGGCTTGTATTATTTTTTTGTTTACCACCATCTTTTAAAATGCATGATGAATAGTAAGTCACAGTTCTTCTAGTATGCATCTACCAAGCGGATGATCTCATTTCACACATATCCTTTGGTCATGAGACCAGGGAGACTACACCAAATGAACAGGTATAATTAGTAAACATGACAAAATGGTGTTCATTTTTATTTACGAACATATGAATCACAGAAGAGGGATAGGCACATATGTTTAAAATATGAGATTACTTCCTAACATTCAACTAAAAAAGAACGGTTACCATATGTTTAGTCTTAAATCTGTATCAAGATATGGCTGACCCACGGGGTTTTTGCTTTAGTACAGAGGAGCAGAGAGATTAAATCAGTAAAAATTGTATTCAAGCAGAAAATGTTCAGGTAATTTTTATGCAACCATTGTCTTACACTCTGACTTGCCTAATGGAGCATTATCCATCCTAATAATTTACTGATTTCCATTTTATCTGCTCCTGCTGTTCAGAAATTGCACCCTTTTGTGTCTGCATCCACACTCTGCTTCTAGGAGCATCTGAACACATGGAAAATCAGTAACCTCATTATGAGAGAGGCTCTGTATTCTTAGCCACTGGCCATACCTGGGGAGAGAGGAGATAATGAGCCTGGTCTTGGCTTGCCCTCCTGGTCCAGCAGCAGAGAAATGATGGGGCCTCATCTCTTTAATTACACCCTGTGGATAGCTTATCTAGTGTCATCATCAAATATTTTCACCTATCATTTAATTTTTAAATTATTTTTCCCAATTTGATACTTTCTGGATCTTATTTTTCTGTTTCACATCAATATCTGTAACGTATATATAGGTCACCTGCTGAACTGTACATGTAGTAAGCGTGATTACCTCTGACAAAGGAAGTGAAGAAAGCAGTTAAGGAAGGTCAAACAAAGCCAAAGCCCCTCAAATCATGCTTATTTTCTCCTATATTCTTTGCACAGATATGGCATTAAACAGGGCTATAGTAAATGAGAAATTTAATGTAAATTTGAATCCCATATGCTGGAAGTTAGGTGAAATTCCACTACATTTGAATAGTTCTAAGCAAGCAATTTGTTACCCTTTATCCTTTAGTGGAATTGATGAACAGGTGGTTTTCAGAAGATCACTCAGTATATTTAGCTTCTGAAATTTGAGCAACTCAAGATCTGATTGGCTACTCTGGCCACATGATAATTCAGAGCCCAGGCACCTAGCAGGCTCTTGCTTGGGGTTCTCAGGAGGGGAGAGTGGGGAGAGGCTTTGCTGCTGAGGAAATTTATTTGATAGATTGAAGGTAAGGCCGGTTTATGGCTTTTTCTGTGATGTTCTTTCAGGAGACATTCCACAACTTCCCTTGAAGCATTTTCCAAAGTTTTGGGTCAAAACTGGGGAAATTAGTGGGGAAATGGTGACTAGGTGGTCCGTAACCCCAATGTTGTGCTGAGGCCCATCCCGTTAACACCCGCCAGGCAGCGTCCCGTTCTAACTAACTTATTGCTGGACTGGGTTGGCTCTGTTGTCTAACAATTTTTTTTTCATTTTTGCCTTTGATTTTTATTCTAACTATATTAGTATGAAAAAGGATTTGTATTTTACGTTCCTATATTTATCCTTTTCTACTGGGCTTCCTTCGCCTCTAGAGCGGCAGTTTCGCTAGCTTAACAAAACCAGCCGTAGCAGGGTATTGGTTTACATGGCAAATGTCTTTGGGCAAAGAAGGGACAGCTGCTCCAAGTCATCATCCACTTTTATCAAGAGAGAGTCCCACTCTCTGGCCTCAGACTACAAAGGCCTTGGGAGATCTTTTCGTTAGTTCCTGAATTAGAAGCTTAGGCCAAAGATGCGCAATCCTTCAATCAGTGCTTCAAAAATTTGTTATTTTCTAGGTTTGGACAAGAGCTACTGAAACAAAAGAGAAAACTCCGTACAAGCCAATGGTGTTCGGGAAGAAAATAAACACATTGCCTTGAGGTTTCTATTTTTCTTTTCAGATCTACTGGCAGATTTACTTTTATATATTCTCATTTGATGCATAAGATACACTGTGTGCCATGTAACTATCAGAGCACATGGAGACCTAAGGCAGCCCTCTTAGAATTTTGGTCCTACGCGGGGAAAATTACAACTTCTCCCGAAAGCCAAGCTGCCCTCCTTTTACTAAAATTTTTGTTTAAAAATATTGTACCCCAAGCGTTTGGAAATTTAAGTGCTCTGTTCCTTTGACTCTAAGCCCTCTCACTCCCTTATCTCTACCTCATTTCACAATGAGAACTAAGTTGGTGATGTAGCTACAAGCAGCAATACCCAACATATTCCCGAGGGAATCAAGAGAAAGAAACTTGAAGCTTCAGTTTTTCAGACCTGCTTTTAAATGTTTTTTCTCACTTAGCCTGCAGACATATATGCATATGTAGAATGGCTAAGTTTTAAATTCTGTTTTTATAATATTACAAGATGATTCTGTTCTGGGGATCAATTTTAATGTATCTTCATTTGTTTGGAATATGAAAAGTTTGTAGGTGCCACTACTACTCTGAGAAAATGGCAGATGACGAAGAATATGAGGAGGTGGTGGAGGTAAGATTAAAAACAACTGACTCTGACAGCAGAGTGTTTTATGTAGCAACAGTCAAAGCCATGTGGGTGAATTAATCATTTTAAAAATACATTGTCTATTATAACTTCACAAAGAGTCACCATTAAAGCAGGAGAAAGGAATATTTTATGTTCAGTCTCACTATAATTATGTGGGATTTAAAATTGGAGAGAAGTATCACTGTTTCCCACTTTTGCTTTTCTTCAAACTCTTGAAAAAAACAAAGGGACAGAGGAAATGAAGAAAAAACTCTGGAAACTGAATTCTATTTCTTAGGATCTGCATAGAAATAGAGGGAAAAGAGCTCTTTGCTTTAACTGGGTGATTATCTATAGGGAGATGGAAATTAAATGTTTAGAATAATGTATATGAGATTATATGCATATATGAGATGCCATGTGCATGTACATGTGCATGCACAAACATGTAAAAATAAACTCCCAGTGCTCCCAAGCGAGAGTTGGAGCCACTTTCCCACCAGCTCCACGGTATTTACCCACAGACTAACTTTTGCATTTGAATTTTGAAAAAGAACAAAGACCATAGTGGCATCTTGAAAAATTCTCTCCAGATTATTGGTGGGTGTTTGACACATTTAACAAAGTTGTTGTTTATTACATGTATATAAATATAATTTTGTTTTATCATGTATGGTTTTTCTTTACTAGCTCTTGCCTTTAGTTTCATATCCGTAAGTATATTGCAGTAGAATATAAAAGTGGTAATTAGTAATTAATAATTACAAATTGATGATGATTGAAATATATATATATAAATATACTGGAGGCAGCTTTGAAAATCTGTACTTTTTAAAAAGAATGAAATTAACTTTAAGAGCTACTGAGAATCAAATTTCAAGTGAAAGTGCCAAAGTTTGCCTTTAGAAGTTTATTTTGTGGACCTATCTATATTTAGATGAAGAAAATTTTATTTTATTCTTCAATGAAAATTGCTTTTATTACTGAAGGATATACACAGGGGCCCAGCACAAATAATGCCCCTTTTTTATTACAAAATCATAAGCATGCAATTCTGTAACATAACAATATCGTATTCAAGCACATCATATGACATTTTAGGTGAAGTGTTGTTCAAATTAAAACTATAAATTATTACACCCATAGTATTACCCTATCAACCATACTCAAGCAGGCGTTACTTCTGCCAGGCCCTGTACGTGTGTGTGTGTGTGTATGAAACCCAGAATGAGTCTCATATAACATTCAAACTCTCTGGGGTCAATGTCAAAGGCCACATCATCAATTTTCAAAATTATTACTAGTGTACCTTTGTCATATGTCCCTAAGGTTAGAATAATCAGTCTCAAGCACTAACAAAATTATAAATGAAATGGCCTCCCTGGGATTGTAAAACCAGGAATACTTTTTTGGCTTCCAACTGAAATCCCGTGTCTTTCTTAAAATAATTGTGTTCATTGGTCACTGGAAACTGTCCTTAGCACTAGGCTTGATTGATTTAATGAAATGTCATAAAAATGGCGGGGGCTATTTTTAGGCATCTCATCCTTGTCACTTTGTGCCCATTACCGCTCTGGGTCTGACCAGCAGGTGCTAAACTACCAGACTTCCTGCCAGGGAGTGTTGAACCAAGGTCTCTCCGACCTCAAAAAAGATGACATGAGAATGGGGTGAAAGCATATTTGAGAAAAAAGTCAGGGCAGAGTTCACAAAACAGACAGGAATTGACTTTTAAAATACATCTCCTAGGGATCTTGGTCATCTAGATTAAATTGTACTGTCATTCTGTACTCAAATTTAAATAAATTTGGAAAGAAAGAAGAAGAAGCAAGGATGTACTATTTAATTAGTGGCAAAACCTTTTAAAAAGTGAGTTTGTCTTACAGGTCAATGCCAACCATTTGGATAATGTCACCTTTTTTATAAGCTTATTTCTAAGATACATTTAGCAGCCATGAGAGCCCAGCAAAGGTAAAATTGGATGGCTACCAAAGAGCTGCTTTCACTTGGAGGCTAGCAAAGTCCAAAACCATTGTGAATCATTCATTTAAGTTCAGAGTTTCCTCTCAAGTCACTAGCGCTTTGTGCGGCCAGAGGAATGATTCCATGTGGATCGGCATCAAACAGTGTTTCCCAGAGTGTCCAAATGATGTTTCCCATGTGAAAAAGGCACAAGCATGTAAAAGACATTCCCTGTCCTGTCAGAGCTTATGATTTCTGTTGTGTTGTGTAAGGACCCAGCAATGGAATTAGATTCCAAATTTAAAAACTAGGAAAGAAGCAAAGAAATTGCAAAAGCGAGGGACATTTGGCAAGGTTTACACTAATTTTACTGGGTGTGAGGCAGAGCATGTGGTTAAATAACTGGCTGAGAGGTCACTGGACCAAGGGCAGAGAAAAAAGGGCCAGTGAGGGAAACTTTGCATTCAGTGTTGTTCCGTTTCCCTGAGTATATATTGCGGTGGCAGAGAAAAGAAAAATGAAGCAAAAAACCATGTGCATTTTTTTTTTGCTGAGAAAATGAGCCAATATTTCATTTTTATCCCCTTCCTTGTGTGCCTTGACCTAACCCAGTCTTCCTCGGGTCCGCCTAGCGTTGCTGGGAGAGGCTGGGGGCAGGATTCCACTCCCCTTACACATCTGAAACAAAATGTCAGCCAGTTCCTACCCGCGTCTATTTATTGCTGTGATGTCAGAGGTAGAACAAAAGTAGATTTGATTTCAGGCATAGCCTGCAGTCACCTCAGAGCCATCAGTGGCAAATTGCTGCCTAACTTTCCCACGTTTTGGGATGAGGAATATTTTCATTTTTTTCTTCACTCCTGGACATTTGTAAAATTTCATTTTAACACCCTTTTTAGGGTCATCATGCTGTTGGAAGGGATTCATCCATCACTCTAGAGGAAACTCTTATTGCTTAGCAATCAGAGTGGTATCGGGATAATTGAGATGTGTATACGCCTTTGGATCTATTGTTTCCATGATACAATCCATTTAGAAATTTTATTCACACTGAGGCTTCTGTTGTGTTTTACTGTCGGTCAGCAAACACTGAGTTTTATCAGAGTTCCTCTCTGCACAACCCGCACAACCCACACAACCAAGATATTGTTACTATATTCTATTTTCAGAAAATTTTACTTGGGTACCAGAAGAAAACATTTTCCTTGTCCCAAGTAAAATAGAGTCCCAGGATGGGAAACCAGCCTCAGGCAACTTTCTCGCCACTCTGCATCTCCTTGTCCAGTCTGACGCCGTTCACTTGGGCTTCTCAGAGGTTTCACAGGCTTAAAATGGGGCCCAAAATGTGAACAGGCTTCCTCTCCTACTTCCTTCCACACATGAATCAAACCAAGTGGGCAAGTGAAATAACCCAGGTGGTTCTGCTGAGGCAGAGGAGAGGTGATTTCTGCTTTGGTTCTCATGACCACACCTTTGTGTTCTATTTCTAGTACTACACCGAGGAGACAGTCTACGAACAGATCCCCGGTGAGGTAAGACCCAACCCACACCCGCATGAACTGTGTGCTCCTTAAAGCAGGAAGAGCCTCTTCTCTCTCACACTCCCAGGGCCATAGAGCTGGCAAAAGGGAGAATCTGAGGAGGGACACTCACCTGTGTGTGTTCAGCAGCTGCTGGTACAGGAATGAATGTTATCTGTTTGACAGGTTTTATCACCATTTTTGCCATTGAGCATTCCCAAGATGCTGGGGGATGGTTTTCCCAATTGTTCAGGTGGTATTTTTGGTGAAGGTGATGCTAATTAGAGTAATGTCAGTGGCTGTCACACTCTGACTGCAGCAAAGGGATGGCCTTGGACTTGTGATTTGCATGGTGGTGTATGGAGTTGTAAGCTGTGGGGCACCATCTCCACAGACTGGGATGGTACCTCCAAACCCTTGTCTTTGACAGTGCCATAAAATGCTACTTAGGTTTTAGCACATTAGTAATTCTGAGAAAGCCATTCTCATAAATATCCCAAGTTGGAACTTTCTTTCCTAAGGTGCAATACCTCAGTCATGCAACATTTTCTACATGGAGCTGTTTCTCTTGAGCAGGACAATACAATGGTATGAGTGGCTAACCCTAAAGCCCACTCAGAGAGCCCACGATCGCATGGAAACTAACATCCGTAGGTGCTGTAAATCGGTTAGTTTCTCACGGTTGACCACACGTCATTGGTAATGAGCAGAAAGCAGCCTATTGGCAACAACAAAAGGGAAAGTTGTCTTAGCTATACAATTTCCTTATTACTTAAATTTTTCTTCTCAGAATTGATGCTGGAACTCTTCCCCTGATTCAGGTGGTATTAGTTGTAAAGAACATTATAATCTGAGATGGACTGAAGACTAGGCTGCTTATCTTCTTTTATTACAAACACTATTTTAACCTTGGACTAGACCCAAACTTTGGGCCTTAGTTTCTTCCACATCAGCTTTTTTTTTTTTGAAAGAAAGAGTAATTTCCCACCTGCCACACAAATAGGACTGTTGTGAGGATACTTGCCCCACTTTGTGTCATCATTATTGTTGTCCACTTAAGCATTTATTGGTGTGAATGGTATTCCAGTTCACATTCATTAACTGACTAAGCCAAAGAATGGTAATCACTTGTAATATTGATGTGACTCATTTTTATGAGGTTCATTATTCTTTGTATCATACTACAGGGGAGAATGCCTAGATACCTGCAGAATAAGCCGCTGACTTCCTCAGACTTATTTAAGAGTCTTTGATTGCCTTCATCTTTTGTTCTCTGATCCCAAGTTTGCTTTTACTTTAGCCAGAGAACTTAAGAAAGTTTTTAAATATTTTTTAAGAATATTTTACTTTTGATTTTTACCCCACCTTAAAGAGAGTTCCTTTCTTCAAATGGAATTTTAGGGCAATGTTGTAAATCAGGAAGGAGTAACTGTTTACTTGGACAACCAGCATTACGTTTATAACATAATATGCTGTCAAATGGATGGAGTGAGTGGTTTTCTGCCTCGGCCTGTTTTAGTTATGGAGAAATAATACCAGGAAATGTGTGGCAAAGTCCGAATACCAAGATCATGCTTATCACAGTTTTTACTTTTATAACAATGCTGAACTGCCTGTCAAAATTTCAGACAGTGACAGAAGTCTATGAAACCACAACCACAAGGACAGCCACATCTGACTATGATCAGTCAGAACCTTCCAAACCAGCAAAGCCCGCGGAGAGGAAGAAGGTTGTCAAGAAGAAAGTAGACTCTTCAAAGTTCATGACCCCTTACATTGCACACAGTCAGAAAATGCAGGATCTCTTTAGCACAGTAAGTTTCAACCTGACTTCTGCTAACCTGGTTGTATGATGGAGAAATTACTGATCTCAACTAGCTCTGTTTTGGATACTGGCTGAATTTTGTTTCTCAACTAGTGTGAGACAAAACTGATTTTGCAGAAATATGTGCTCTTGTGAGTCTTGAATTTTCCTTTGTTGTAATTTATTTGTACCATTGCAGCATAAGGAAAAGCATCCTTATTGAAATTTTCCTGCAAAATAAGCATAAGGACAATTATAAAGCATTTACTGGTATTTAATCACAGTTAGTTATCAATCTAGAATAATGAAACCATAAATACAGATTTAGTTAACATCAGTTCACGGAAGCTAAACAGCATCTTTTTAAATGATGTCTGACCAGGATGCCTCTGAAGTGGGTCTCTAAAAGGCAGATAGTGAAGAACATGTAGGGTAGGAAACCAGGATCAGACTAAGACACTGCCAATCAGAGTGTTTGCACCCTGGAACAGTGGTTTTGAACTGTGGCTGCACATTTAGAATCCCCTGAGAGCTTTAAAATAAAAAATGCTCAGACCATTCTTGTTTAATCACTCTGGGTTTGGGCAGAGTAGAAGGATTTTTAAAAGTTGCTCAGGTAACTCTAAGATGCAGTCCAAGCTAGGAATCACTGCTCTTGATGGTCCCCGGTCCTCAAAGTTAAGTTACACTGATTGGCAGCAGATTTAGACCCACCCATTAATTGCCCATGGTGAGCTGAGGTCTCACTAAGTAGACTGATTTTATGTCCTCCGGAGGCTCAAAAATATGTAAACTATCTTAGGGAACATTGGATTATATAGGACTAATACTTATGTCAAAAGCACCCTGTTGTGGTTGGCCAATAAATATTCACTTTTGGCTGAGTGTTAACTGTTGGGGACTACTTGGTAAATTTCTAGTTCAGAATAGTTTTTTTAAAAAGATATTTAATTGATTATGCTATTACAGTTGTCCTATTTTTTCTCCCCTTGATTCCCCTCCACCCTGTACCCCCTCCCACCATTGTTGCCCCACCTTAGTTCGTGTCCATGGGTCATACATATAAGTTCTTTGGCTTCATTTCTGTACTATTCTTAACCTCCCCCTGTCTATTCTGTACCTGTCATTTATGCTTCTTGTTCCCAGTACCTTTCCCCCCATTTTCCCCAATCCCCCTCCCCACTGATAACCCTCCATGTGATCTGTATTTCTGTGAGTCTGTTCCTGTTCTAGTTGTGTGCTTAGTTTGTTTTTGTTTTTGTTTTTTGTTTTATTTTTTATCTAGTTCAGATTCTTGACTGGTCTAAAAAATAGACTTCTTAAGACTTAGATTTCTAAAAGTAATATGATCTTGCCTCTTTTATCACTATAGTATTCAGTGAAAATAGAAATTATTTCTGCCAACTTATTGCCATAAAATCTCATTAATTTCAGATGCTAATATCCTAGAATTTCTGGTAGACTAAGCAGAATGTTGGTGCAGGTTTTTAATATTTTAAAAGTGGTTAGTAACTAAATCAATAACATAATTTAGATTGCTGACTACTCCACTAAAGAGTACTCTTGAACCATTAATAATGATATACAATGCACATTATATTTAAAGCAAGAACTCATTGTATATTTAGCAGAAATAATTGAATTGCACTTCTTTTCAAAATACTCCATTATTTAGATGTTTCATTAATTCAAGTGGTGTCTGAGCTGTCCAAATCACTGAGATTTAGCAGCAACTTCTGAATTGACTATTTTTGCATTGTATCAGCAGTTAAGTCTTTTCACATTTGGTTCAATTTATATATTTATTTTCTAAAATTATTGCAGTTCAAGCTTTTTTATGTGTGCACTGAGACAATGAAAACATTGAAAGAATCATTGTAGGGCATTTCCAAGACAATAGTCTGCAATACCATTTCTACTGTCTCCATTATAAACCATGTTTTGGAGGAGCAATTAATGAATCTATTTTAGTGTTTGCTGAGAATCAAGGAAGAGGACAAAAAATGCTGTTATAATGGATAATTGTTACAATTCTCAGTACTTTTTATCAGAGGGGGATGAGTGCATTGCCTGAAATTTCTTCTGCTGCATTATAAGGTCTCAGGCTAATATCTGATATTCTTTTCAGAATAAATACAAGGAGAGGTATGAGAAAGAAAAAGGACAGCCAACCGCTATCACGAGCGATACCCCAGAACTTCGCAGAATCAAGAAAGTACAAGATCAGCTCAGTGAGGTGGGCTGCATTGCTCAAATAAAACACCCATGTCAAAAATATGCCTCCTACTGGGAACTGGTTTTGAACAGGTGTGGAGAAAATAAAGGGTTGAGTTACTATGAGCCAGTCCAGAAGTCTAAAGGAAGCATTGGCCGTAGATGATATTGCTCTAAATGTGAATCCAAAGAGGCTTCCAAAGGGTTGTCTTTGAAAGTTAGCTTAAGAGGTGGTACACTTTGGAAGTTCCGACTCATTGTGGTCCTCCATATTGGAGCACAGGGAGGCTGGAATTTGGCTGGGAAAGTAGACAAGCAATAAATACAGGCACTCTGCAGACCTTTGAAAATCACTATTTTCTACCTGCAATTAAAATTCTTTGCTTTGTGATGCAAACATAGAATGATTGGGTCAATGATCTTGGGTTATAGGGCATTTTTAATCGCATGGTTATGCCTGTCATGAAGTCTAACTGCATTTATTCTGCAGGTTAAGTATCGAATGGATGGTGATGTTGCTAAAACTATCTATCACATGGATGAAAAGGCAAAGGACATTGAACACGCAAAGAAAGTGTCGCAGCAAGTCAGTAAGGTAAGGTCATGGTATGGATGGCTGGACACAAAATAGAATGTGTGCCACCTCTTCCCGGCCTTAGAGGAGAACACCGGACAGGCCTGACCCTGCTCACCAGTCCCGTTAAATCACAGGCATTGTGCACTCTAAATGCACACATGTCAGGGTGGCTGCTGAGGTGACTGGAGTGGCCAGGGAGCACTGTGGGTTGGAGCCTGTGCGACCTGACAGCAAGCAATTGCTGCACAGAGTGCAGTCCCAGTGTCACCAGACTCTCTTATTTTTTAAAGAATTTGGGAGCTGAAATTTTATGATGAATCTCCAAATTTCAAATGTAGGGAATTAATTAAAAATACTTTTTGAAAGTACCATGCCAGTCAAAAGAAGTGCATGTATCATCCAAATTTAGTCAATGATAGATAGGTTATACCCTTTGAAAGGAATATGTAAGGAATCAGAATCATCATTAAGATTTTTTTTTTTAAAATAGATTTTTTTCAAGGAAAAGCTTACTAATGCAGGAGAAGTATCATGGGATGCTGACATGGTCAATGCTTTCCTAATCAGTGCTAGAACCACATTGGCGACCTTTGTATGAGGACACTTGGAGTGTGAAAAACTTCACAATGTTCTCTTTTGTTCTCTAAATCGTCATGCCACGGGGGGAGACATCAAGCCCTCTGCTCTTTCTGTCTAGGTTTTATACAAGCAGAACTGGGAAGACACCAAGGATAAGTACCTGCTTCCCCCTGATGCCCCTGAACTTGTCCAGGCCATTAAGAACACAGCCTTGTTCAGTAAGGTAAGGGCCTCTGCTCTGTCACCACCTGTATCTTCCTCTGTTCTCCTTCCATGTCATTTAGAGGAATACTTACTACACTCTTGATAATCTGAAATACAGTTCCCCGGCCTTATTGTGAGTAGTCTTGAGACTGGTGTGGCTGCAGGAATAGGGCTTGGCAAGGAGGAACAGAGAAGAGAGCTCTGGGGAAGAGTAGAGGAGAGGGTCCTATCAGGGACCTGAAAACCCAGGAAGAATGAGTGGGGGAACACAGATGCTCCTGAGGTCCAGCTCTGGAGACATACAAAGTCATATTTTAGTTTTTCTGTAGACCCTGTGCTACAATTTGGATATTCTTGGCTATCGCTCTTACTAAGCATCTGTTTTGTGACAGTAACTACACTAAGTACCTTCCTGGCTCCTTACACTTGCATTAGTACTTGTTATAGGAGTCAGGTAAACTCACAGAGAGGAGATGAAACAGAATTAGACACATCTGCCCTTCTGTAAGAAAGATTTGTCAAGAGAACCAAGAGAATCTATTAATAAATATGACTCTAATTGGATGGAAAAGTGGAGGTTATCTGTGAGTTCCATTTACCTTTGCTCTTACCTTGCCCTTGAGTCTTTAGGCCATTGATGAACGAGGTAAAAATTATGTATTTTCATGAAACTGTGATTTCATATTCTCACAGCTTTTCACTCTTTTCTGATTTAGAAACTGTACACTGCAGACTGGGAAGAAGACAAAGCTTTGTTTTACCCATATAATGACAGCCCAGAGCTGAGGAGGGTTGCCCAAGCCCAGAAAGCTCTCAGTGACGTAAGTGAACTACAATCAGCACCATTTGTAGTGTGGAATCAGGCACCTCAAATTGTATCTTCTGGCCAGATGCTCACTGCAATTATTTAAGAGACTACATGCCATTATTGCAGAGGACTACATCTAGAATCATTATAATTTTTGATGTCTACTCTAAACTAGATTTTATAGTTTATATTAGATAGAATTTAGTCAAATCTGCTTTTTGGACAGGTGAGGAATGTGAGTCTAAGGTCACATGAAGTAATTAGTGGTAGAGCCCAGACCGGAAACCTGGTTCTGTGATCCCCAAACCAGTGTTCTTTCCACTAGAGCATGCTCCCTTCCGTCCACTTGGTTAGTATGGAAGTTTTTTCTGTATAACAGAGTAGCATTTTAAAAACCTAGTGGAATCATAGCCACCTTCTCAAATTTATTAGGTAAATATATTATTGCAAGATTTTGGTTTGCTCTCCTAATCATACAGTCAGCATTGTGGGGTGTCCCCCTTTCTGGGTGTGGGGGCCTGGACTGGTGTATTTGTCCAGATGTGTGTGTGGTTGTCCCACAAAGACCTCTTGCCACTGGTGCACACAGAGGGTATCACAGAGTCAGCAAAACATTGGCAGTCCCAGTGGCTAGAATTTTAGTATCTTAGACCGTGAAAACTGTTCATTGGAGGAACTTAGAAGCCCTGATAGGGTACTTAAGATTGAAAGCAGCAGCAGAGAGCTTTGTGTGGGCCTAGCTAGCCCTTCCCCTTGCTTTGAGTTACTTTATTTCTTGCTCCCTGCATTTGCTAGAGGCCATGTTGAAAATTCAAAGTCTTCAGGAGACACTCTATTATAAAATAATGAGTTGTTTTTCATTTTGTTGTCAGCTAGATCCTTGGAACTTCTTACTTTCCATATAAACTTAACAAGCCAGTTGGCATCTTAAAACTTATTGTATTTACTTCCAATAGATCTTAGGATTCTATTTTGCTCTGAACTAAAATTATACATATACATTTGATGGTGTATTCAACATTTGAGGTCTAACTTTTTATTGCCTTTTACTTGATATCACCTGCAAATTTAGTAGACATATTTTCTATTCCAGGTTGCATGTAATTGGTTAAAATATAGCTGATATACTCCTATCCTTGCACAGGGTAAGCTAGGAACTAAAGAAGGTATAACAAAATTTCAAGGCTGTCTAGTGTGCCAATTTTAGTATGCAGGGACCTCCCACTTTTCTTTTAACATTAGATTTTTGGTGCTGTATCTCATGAATATGAAATATTGTGTGACCTTTACCAAGTGACTAATAATTAGTTATTGAAAGTCCATCATGCATGCATACCTGGCAAGACAGAAAAGTAAAACAGGAAGTTTTCATCCTTTCCCTTGACAATCTATAACCAAGCTGGTTAGATGCTGTATACTAAAGTGCTGTATATTAAACCATAAGAAAAAAATTAAAAAACACACAAACCCTACAGTCTAATACTTGGTAAGAGAAAGACAAGATATATGTGAATAATCAGAGAAGGCCACGTGAAGATGGTGATTCTGAGAGAAGGGGCAGCGATGAACAGGAAGGGATTTCAGGTAGAGAGCACTTGAGCAAAGGGACAGAGGTGAAATGAGCCTGGGGCTTAGGGCACAAAGAAAGTGAATGCTGTGGGTGCTGAGTTATAAGGGCACTTGTAAGAAACTGGCAGCAAGACCTTGAAAATCAAACAAAATAGCTTTGACATGATCTGGTAGTCAATAAGAGGCATCATAAGATTTTGGAAAAATCTCACTACATGATAAAAGTAGAATCTGCAGAAATTTTGGTAGACAATCTGATGGACTGGGACTAGGCAAAATTGTAGGAGACTATTTGTAGAAGACTGTTTTAGTAAGATAGGTGAATCAGAGGGATGATGGAGACAAAGAAGAGGAAAAAGAAATCTGAAGGTAACAAGTATTTAAAAAGTGTTAATGATATTGGATATTTCGGACAAAAGAGAGAAAGGGGTCACAGAAGAATTTATGACTAAGACTGGCAGTCCAGGTGGGCAGAGGTATAACTGGTAAGGATGTGTTAGTTAAAGAGAACTAGAATTGAGACAATGGGGGGAATATTCAGATCAAGGCATCTTACAGATAAACTAGAAATTTAGTACTAGTGCATAAATTTGAGATGACAAGAGATTAATATTTGAGAGTCATCAGAATCTAAGTGAGCCAATGATACCTCAGACAAGGATTTGATCTCCAAAATATATAAAGAACTCACACGACACCACTCTAAGAAAACAAGCAACCCACTTAAAAAATGGGCAAAGGACTTGAACAGACACTTCCCCAAGGAAGACATACAGAGGATCCAGAGACACATGAAAAGATGCTTGATATCGCTAGCTATCAGAGAGATGCAAATTAAAACCACAATGAGATACCACTTCACACCAGTCAGAATGGCCATCATAAACAAAGCAACAAACAACGAGTGTTAGAGAGGTTGTGGAGAAAAGGGGACCCTAGTGCACTGTTGGTGGGATTGCAGACTGGTACAACCACTATGGAAAACAATATGGAATTTCCTCAGAAAATTAAAAATGGAACTGCCTTTTGACCCAGCAATTCCACTGCTAGGATTTTATCCTAAGAACGCTGAGACACCAATCCAAAAGAACCTATGCACCCCAATGTTCATAGCAGCACAATTTACAATAACCAAGTATTGGAAGGAACCCAGGTGCCCATCAGTAAATGAATGGATCAAAAAAAACTGTGGTACATTTACACAATGGAATTCTATGCAGCAGAAAGAAAGAAGGAGCTCCTACCCTTTGCAACAGCATGGATGGTACTGGAAAGCATTATGCTAAGCGAAATAAGCCACAAAGTGAAAGACAAATACCATATGATCTCACCTTTAACAGGAACCTAATCAACAACACAAACAAGCAAGCAAAATGTAACCAGAGACACTGAAATTGAGAACAGGCTGACAGTGACCAGAGGGGAGAGGGGAGGGGATTATAGGGGAAATGGTGAAGGGTTTGAAGGAACAATTATAAAGGACACATGGACAATAACAAGGGTGGGTGGAAATGGGTTTGGGAGGAGGTGGGAAAGCGTGGGGCAAAAAGGCAGAAAACTGTACTTGAACAACAATAAAAAAGATGTTAAAAAAAAGAATCTAAGTGATGAAAATGTGTGAGGGAAGAAAAACAGGGTATGACCAAAGGCAGAGTTTTGAAGGACACCCACACTGAGGACACGTGGAAAAGAGCCAGCAAAAGAATGAGGGAACAGATTGTTGGAGAAGTTGAAGAGGAACCAGGAAATGCATGTCATGTAAGCCTAAGGAGAGGTTTCTAAGAAGACACTTAATCTCCCAATGTCTCCCTTTATCCATAAAGTGGGGAGATGAAGGCTTGCCTCCATGCCACTGTAGTGTTATGGACTTTGAACAATTAAAGTTGGCCATGTTTTTCTCAATAGAAGACATAATGAAGTAAAATCTTCCCATCCTTGCTCTGAAAGACTTGGCAGTTAATGCATGCTTTTATTTTTATTACAGATCAGGTATGCACTAAGTGTCAGATGACCAGCATGCCTATTAATACTGCTGTCAGTACCATGAACTTTTACAATTATTGGGCACAGAGCAAGCAATTTGCTCACAGCATATATCACTGGGCAGGCATGTAGATTTCAAGCTAAGGGTTTGGGTTCAGAGGCTTCCTCTCCCTCTCCTGTCCTTCTTCCTGTGTTTCTCTTAACCCTAATTATCATGTTTTATTATCTAAATAGAGAACAAAGACTTTGCAAACACGAAGAGAGTCCTTACGCTGATCCAGAGTACAGAATTCTAAATAAACAGAATTCTGACCAAGTTTCCTGAGAAATTAGGACTTCTACATCTGATTTCTCTGAAAGTTCTTGATAGGACATCATCCTTAATCAGCATTTCTCATGGAAGAACATTGCTTTCTCATCTAGGACTTAGCCAGCAATGCAAAACACAGGTTGCCCTATGCCTAAAATAACTCATTTAAATGAATTAAGCAGTAAAATTCAATGAATACATTTAAAAATTTGTCTTTTGCATCCCAATTGATTTAATGGTCATAAAAGCTTTTGTTATAATAGATAATATTAGGATGAGATGGAATTAGAATTGGTTAAAATGTGAAGAAAATAATGGGGACCTCCAAACTATATACTTCTTTATAAACAAGAATATTACTACAGGGAAAAACAAATAATTTGTAGAAGTCTCACAGCTGAGCACTGGATGAATCAGGAAGACTATTCCTCAGACTGGCCCCGATGGCCTCCGTGTGTGAACCACACCCTCAGAAGTTAGTCCTGAGCCCTCACTCGTGTCAGGTACTGTGTAGGCCACAAAGGTTCCCAGAGGAGGAACCTTGCGTTCTCTGCCATCCCAGAGCTCACAGTCTAAGTAGGGACAGAGGTGTAAACAACCAGTTACAGCGTTATTTGATAATTTCTTTGAAGGAAGTAAGGGCTAAGTTGAATGAGAATCCTGGAGAAGGCTATGGAGTCAGGGAGGGCACAGGAGGGGAAACTGTGCTTGTCCTGAGACCTGGTGAACAAGTAGCAGCTTGCAGGCAGATGAGGGGAAGGCAAAGGCGGGGCATTCCAGGAAAAGGGAGCAGCATGACTGACGTCCAGAGACATAAGAAGGCTTCATGTATCTGGGGACCTATGAATACTCTGCATTGTTGGAGGCAGGAGTCAAGACTGGAGGGGAAAAAAGCCAAAGCAGTCAGTAGTGAAGAAAAGTGAAGAGCAAGAGTGAAGGGGATGCATAATTAATGGGCATAATACTTTTTTTAAGCTAAGAGAAGTCTTTCATAGGCTGAGGGAAAGGACTAATGAAGAGGGAGAGGTTGAAGCTGGAAGAAAGAGGAGAGGTGACTGATAGAGTTAGGTACCCAGGGCTGCTGGAGGGAAGAGTACCCTGAGTGCCGGGCTCATGCCCTGCAAAGGATGCCTCTCCTCTGGGCCATGCAGGTGCGGGGGAGAGGTGAGAATGAGCACAGAGAAAGACAAGTGTGCAGCCTTTCTTTACTCTATGGAAGAGGAAGCTGAGGATAAGATGCAGTTAATTGGGCTTAAGGACAATGTCGGGGTGTGTCTCTAGTGGAGAATGATCAGAGGCACATATGGGATGTTCAAGCTTCAATAAAGGCAAAGTGGCAGTTGGATAAATTTAGACTATTGGGCACAGAGCCCCAAGCAAGCTGTTGTTCACAGAATGTGCCATTGACTAGGCATGCAGATTTCAGGCTAAGGGCTCTCCTTCCTCTGTACCTTCTTCCTGCGACCCTTTTAACCTTGGTTATCATGTTATCACTACCCAATCCATAGATTTGTGTGAATTTCCTCAGTAGCTCTCAACACCCTGGATATAAGAACAACAGAAGTGTGTGGTTAAGCTGATCCAGAGCTGGCAGTTTGTTAACAAGTGTAATGGAAAGATAAGACATTGGGAGTTGAGGATGCTGGTTAAGAGAAAGAACAATTTCAGTTTCAGGTTATGACCTGGAGTCAAAGGAAGGAAACAGATCTAGGGCCAATAATCTTGGAGAGGAGAGAAAACTGAAAGAGAGAAATCACCAGCTGAGAGGAAGGACATGCAGTATCTACAAGGATAAATTATGGTTATGCAGTACAGTAAAGTTTGAGACTTCAAGTCTAGATGAAAACACAGTCTTAAAAATGCCAACAAATGGAACATGGACAATATTAATAGAATGATTATCTGTGGCTCATTTGCATCCTTTTTGTTTTGTCAGATTGCCTACAAAAAAGGTCTCACTGAACAGCAAGCACAATTCACAGCTCTGCCGGATCCTCCAGATATAGAATTTGCCAAGAAGGTGACCAATCAAGTGAGCAAGGTATGTAAACAAGGCTGGAACACTATTTCCCTTGAAAACCCTGCTTCATAAGCTCAACCCTCAGAAAAAGTAACGAAGGTGAAAAGACACAAGGTAAACACTGAGTATTCTTGCAATGACCCTAAAAAATGCTACAGCAAAAGCAATACATTCACAAACATCATAACACTGTATGAGTGAATGTGCAGCCAGCTTAATGACTCAGTGATTAATAAATAGGAAAGCTGTCTGTGGAAAACTGAATCTGTGTCCTAATATCCTTTGACATCTGACTTATGGAAGTGATATGAACAGAGTAGCAAGTAATCACAGGATCTGACTGTTTCAATTCAGTATGAAGACCCCATATAGTTTTACACTCTCAGTTAGATTTGGGGAAAATTAAGAATGCATGAGTGGTCTCTCAGACATAGCTTAAATTGACAGCCGGGGGGAGGGCACCTCATAACTTTAAGGTCCTGGCAAACAGCCTAGTCTGCCTATATTTAGGCTGGTAAACTAGCTCTGAGGAATGCAGAGGAACAGATGTTCAATGATGAATAGACCATGCTAAATTCTTTTTAGAAAATTAGTCCAAATCTGGCCACTTTCTCCTGGGATACTGCTGCTTTTAAATAAATACTTTTCTTAGTCTTCTGTGAAGTTGAGTCATAGTTTGGTTTTAAATTTTGGTGGAACCTCTAGATTTCTATCTTGTTTTTTTTTTTTTTGAAAGAATATGTCCAGTAAAGAAGAAAGAAATGTTATGGATGGTGAAGTCTATTCAATGGTGCTTTTTAGTGTGTGATAATGCAGATCACTTGACTGTGTAACCAAGGGCTACTAGGGTAAAAGATTGAACAAGTACAGTAGGAATACCTAATAGGGATACCATGAACCTATTTTGTCAGGGCTAAGTAGAAATTCACTTAGAACTGTCCATAAAGAGATTGCCCACTGAAAGTATCAATATTGTAAATAAGATTAGGGAGCAAGGACTATTTATCTTTT
Source organism: Anoura caudifer (assembly GCA_004027475.1). Taxonomy (NCBI): domain Eukaryota; kingdom Metazoa; phylum Chordata; class Mammalia; order Chiroptera; family Phyllostomidae; genus Anoura; species Anoura caudifer. The sequence continues at coordinate 35,439 of PVKU01001764.1, forward strand.
TGGAAGAAAAAGAAAAGGCTGTTTTCAAATAGTCACTTAGAAAGAAAAATCTATTTTAAATTCTTATTGAAAGCATATTTTAAAAGATACCTTACAAAGGCAACATTCTTTTACCTTATTTGAGAATGTAGTGTGGTACTTGAAGGTGGTAGGAAAAAAACAAAAATGCTTTCAAACTCCCTTATAATCAATCTCTCTACAAAATTAGGCTTGCCAGCTAGTTTAGAGCTACACTTTTCAAAATAGTAGCTTTTAGCTACATGTGTCTATTGAGCACTTGAATGTAACAGATGAACTGAGAGTCCCATATGTGTAAAACATACACTAGTCTTGAACATGTAGTATGACAAATAGCTCATTATTTTATATTGCTTCCAAGTTGAAACGGTAATGTTTCTGGATCTATTGGGCTAAGTACAATATATTATTAAAATTAATTTCCCACTTATTCCTTTTTACATTTTAAAATATGGCTACTAGATAATTTTAAATTGTAGTGGTGGCTTGCATTATATGTGTATTGGACCATACCAGTCCAATTGGATATGGAGATGTCATCAGGAATTTTGACAGTATTCCCAGGGCTGGGTTTGCCCTTGTGGCATAATACTGTGAACCAAGGGGAGGATGGCTGTGGAAGAATGTCACCAGATTCTGTCATGGTGATAGTTACTCATCCCAGTCTTGCCCAGATCTATAAGTTCTTTTTCTAAAAATATTTTATTTATTTACTTTTAGAGAGAGGGGAAGGGAGGGAGAAAGAGAAGGAGAGAAACACTGATGTGGGTGAGAAACATCGATGTGGGTGGGAAACATCAATTAGCTGTCTCTTGCATCCCCCCAGCTGGGGACCTGGTCAGCAACCCAGGCATGTGCCCTGACTGGGAATCAAACCAGTGACTTTTCAGCTTGGCAGATGATGCCCAATTCACTGAAACACACCAGTCAGAGCAGATTTCCAAGTTCTTAACGGCTGTTGTGTATCCCAATAATGGTTATGTGGGAAAGAAATACTTGTGATTGGTCACAGCCCATTGAACCATCCAATAAGATAGGTGTAGGGCTGCCAGGGGGACTCAGATATGGGGCTCACTTTCTTTCTCTTGACGTCTTTCCTGCTGTTAGGCTCCTTTGACCCATGCTTCAGTATCATTTTCTTTCTCTCCCCCTTTCATGCATTTAAATTCTTACCATTTCCTTGTTAAACCATGTCTCCCAGATCCATCCCTTTGGATGGATCTTTACAGCCCTCAGTTTCTATGTTATTATAATGTGTACATATCTGTAATGATTATATTACTGTCACATTCTGCTCACAGCCTTCCTCACTGTACCTATTAGAATCCCTACTCTCACCTCTGTCTTTGGCCAAAGCTATCAGCTACATGCCAGCACCTCCTCCTGGTTCAGCTCACTTTGTAGCTCTAGCACAGATGGGCAGACAGGCAAAGTTGTTCATGTAGGCAGGTATTTCAAGTGAGGAAAGTATGCCCACCACAATGAGCAACAAATGGGGTCCTGGATGCAGCACTAGGAAGAGACTAAAGTCCCTTTAGTTTCTCTGTGCCTGCCTCTGTGCTTTCTTCCAGATTCGCAACAGGAAATAGATTTCAGGTTGTAATTTCCAGGTAATACCAAATGGGATCTAGAATTAAAAGGAAAAACTCTGTAGTCATAACACTTTTGATAGTAATGTGATTAAGGAAGATACTAGGATACCTAATTTAAGGTCCAATGAAAGCACCCTTAGCTGGCTCCTGGAGAGGAAGGACTATGGTTTGAGGAAGCAAGCTGACTCATCTATTAACATGTCATTACCCTCTTGCCCACAGAAGATGTCCCAGAGTTTATAACTGACCTAATGGATGTTCCTCTGTTAAATGTTAAATGACCAAGTTAAATCAATGCTTACTTCCAGGTTTCCATCGATCAACCACAAACAGGACAAAGTTAGAGAGAAGGGTTAGGGTAGGGACTGGGGGAAAGTTGGATGTTGGACCCCTGATGTGGTTAATTCATCTCCAAGTACCACACAAATGCTCAGGCCTCCTGCAGAGGGAGGCCCTTTGGCTGATGGTACAGGCGAGGGGTCCCATGTGGACATATACCTCTTGTCTCTTTTCCATTCCTCTAGTTGCAGGCCTTTATCTTTTCACCTTCTCTTCTACCCCCAAAGGAAGGAGAACGCCACAATTTCCTCAGCAGTTAACAAGCCCCAGCCTCCTCCCTTGTAGTGAAAATCTTCCCAAACTTGGAAGTACTCAGGAATGGGTTGTGGGAGACCCCGCTCCACCCTGAACCGCTTTGCCTCTGGGTGGGTGGAAAAGACAAGCTTTGGTCATGAAGGGAAAGAAGTGGGGAAGGACCCTAGATGAGGTGTCCTCCACCCTTCTCTTACATCTTGTTCTAATATCTTTTTTTTTAATCATATATCTGTCTCATACTGTGAGAATTAATCTCCTACTCAATTTTGCTTAACAAATCTACATATGTGATTCTTATTTCTCTATAATAGCCAGTTTTGGACCTCATAAACAATATGTTACCTTCTCAATTTTAAATTATATTAATTATATCTCAGTTTGGGGATGCATCTGACCCAGTTGCCCCCACTCCCAATCCTGGAGTTTCCTTCCTTTGAAGCAGGCAGAGAAGTGGCAGTATCTCTTTCAAAAAAAATTATGGATTAGGAGATTGTAGCCTCGGGTGTGTGTACATCAAATATCTCTGAAGTTGTAAGTATTTATGGGCATTTTACAGCTCTCTCAGATTCCTGATGAGTTCTATTCTCCAAAAAGATTAGAAACACTTCTATAGACTGTCTTAGCAAATTGAAAAATCAGTTTTATTGATTTGATTCTTTAAAACTTGAAACGAGGAGGGTAGGCAAATTAATTGATGACATAAAGAAAATTTTATCTCATGAAACTTTCCACCAAAGAACACACACATGCACACACATAGTTTTCTTTTCTTCAGTTTCATACTCTCTGCTATGTCACAGTTTTTATACCTTACATTTGCTTATCACTGTAAAGTTTACAAAGCTTTCTTCAGTGTATGTATGGTGTTATTTAATCTTTCCAACAATCCTCTGTGTAAGTATTATTGTCAGCATGTGTGTTTAAGAACACTGAAGCCTAGAGAGACTAAGTTACACCTTTAGAAATCATGGAGTTAATTCTTGGACCCAGAGCTTCTGAATTCAGGTCTGGGGCTCTAAAATTTATAGCTATTAAAACCACTTGTTTATTAATTAGCATATTAGCCTTTTGAGAAGGAAAGCTATAGGGCATTTGAGAGAGGGGTGAACTTCCTTGAACTCAAACTCACTGGCCCTACACATCAGTTAACCTTGGTACTTGTTCTGTTAAAGGTATACATACCAGAAAATCACCTTTTTTTTCCTTGAAGCATGTGATGGGGGATTAGGTATACAAACACTCTGAACACATTGGTTATATCTGTCAGTACATTCTGTGGGCCAAGGAGGGGAAATTGCTCCAACCCAGCTCTGACTACAGCTCATGTGACCAGGTTTGGGGTTGGCTAGGCAAATTCTGTTCAAATAATGCTCATGCCAAAGTCATTCAAAACCACATACCATGGCCTCAGTTCAATTTAGTGTAGTTGAACATTTATAAGGTAACTTCTACATGTTGCTTTTTGTGTTAGATTCTAAGGATACAAAATGAAGAAGACATAATTCCTCTCTCCAAGGCTTCCACAGACTGGGATTCAGGTGCTATGGTATTTGGGAACAAGATGGGGCAGAAGTTTAATTTTTTAATTACTTTCCACTTCTCAATAAAATTTCTCGAAGTCTAAACTAAGAAGTCTTAGTCATTGGCCTGCAAGCTAAATTTTGTTGTGGTATTGCTTTCTATATAACTACAAGTTTTATTAAAGCTCAGAATTAACGGCCAAATTCATCTGGCATGGGAATTTGGGGTCAAGTGGTTTTATTGTAACAGTGAATTACAAATGGCAGATGCTTCTGTCTCTCTCCTTCCTCAAACAGCAGGGAACATCTGTGAGATGAAGTAAGTCCCTAAACTCAGTAAGAGGAGGCAGAGTTAGCACTTCCATCCCCTTCATTTAACATTCTTGTTGGGTAAATTGAGTGTGTATTGGAAGATTCGAAGACATCTATTAAGGATCCAAGAAAAGTCTAGTCAAGATAATTTTGAAAGCTGCCCATTACCATTTAATTTGCTCTCTTATCGGTCAAATCCTGAATTTTGCTTGTCTTATCTTCTTTTTTTTCCTTCTAGCTAAAATATAATCAAGATTATGAAAATAAAATCAAAGGCAAATGGAGTGAGACACCTTGCTTTGAAATTGCGACTGCCAAGATGAATGCTGATAACATCAGCGCAGTAAGTGGGAAGGGCCGGCCAGACATCCTGAGGTTGAGGGGGGACCTCCCTTCACGACTTCTTCCTGAACCTGAAGTGCTACTGGAACATTCCCGTACTGGCACTTCTTCTTGGGTGCAAGACTTGTGTAGAGTTCCCATTAAGAAAAAATAAATAACCCCGCAATCTTTCCTTTTTTTGAAAAATATTGTTTTGATCAGATACCCTTTTTCTTGCTCGATTTTCATAGGAATAATATTGTTTTAAAGTGAGTGCAGGTGAAAAGGACCCATTTTAATTAATTCTTTGCTGGGAACCCAAACAGTGCATTTATGAAACTGATTAGTTTCTTCCCAGATTTTCCTCACTGGAAAACATAAGTCTTTTTTTTTTCTCTTAAGTTCCCCACCCCTGACTTTGGGAGCTCCTTTTGAGTCTGTCTTTAATTCTGATTATAACTAAGTGGCCTCGACCCTCCAATGTAAAAGCCTTACACAGTCTTTTCCCACAGAAGTTCTTCAATATGTTTAATGTCTTACAGCGGAAATATCAGGAAAGCTTTGAGAATATGAAAGACCAGATCTACTTCATGCAGACAGACACACCAGAGTACAAAACGCAGAAACAAGCTGGGGTGGCAGCCAGCAAGGTATGAGAAAGTTTTCTCATGTATCTCGATGATCTTAGTGTGGGTGAACTTCTTGTAACTCTTGCTTTTGCATGTAATGAAAAAAAAAGAGGGTTCTTAGCGGACAAAAAAAAAAGTACTTTGGTATTGTAACAGGGCTACTACATTGTTTAAAATTTAAAATACATTGTCATGTATGAGCATTCACAATACCCAGTTACCATCTTCAATATTTCATAAAGGACCTTTTGAGACCCAGAAGTAGAAACTTTATAATCTCAGACAGAAGAGACCTCCTCAGGAAAAGGCAACTGGCAGCCTTATATGAACAAAGACACTCCCACACTCACCACTACCGCTATTTTTCTTATATTCCTACTAACTGGTGAAAATCTATAGACAAGATACATGAATCAGGGACAGCTCATATATGCTGTAGTAAGTCTGTTGATTTACCAAAGTAAATCTCCCTGGCATTCTAGAGCAGGTTGGGCACTAAAAAAAGCATAAACTTCAAAGCCAATCAGACTAATCCCGGCCTTGGCTCTGCTGGAGGAGCAAGAGGAGGAAAATGACGTCACGTAGAAGGCCATGTCAGTATCCAGGTGCTGTTCTGAACCAGGAGGGTAGCAGGACGAGTGATGAGAAGTATTTTGGAAATAGAGTGAACTGATTTGATGATGGCTTAGATGTGGAATATAAGGGAAAAGTTATGGTCTAAGCAACTAGATAGATAGGGTTTCCCTTTATCCAGATAGGAAAGATGGAGACAGTGAATATTTTTTTTCTAAATTCTAAAAAAAATTATTTATTGATTTTAGAGAGAGAAAGAAAGGAGAGGGAGAGAAACATTGATTCGTTATTTCAGATATTTATGCATTCATTGGTTAACTCTTGTATGTGCTCTGACCAGTGATCACTGCAACCTTGGTGTATTGGGATGATGCTCTACCCAACAGAGCTACCTGACCAGGGCTTAATTTTTTTTTTTTTTTTTTTTTGGAAGAAAGATGTGAGCTCAGCTTCAGACTTGTAAGATTTGAGATTCCTTTTAGACATCCAAGTGGAAATGTCAAGTGGACAGTTGATTACAAGTCTGAAGTTCCAGGGGAGATATCTGGCAAGGCTGTGTAAATTTGGGAGTTATCAGCATATGGACAGTATTTTTTAAAGATTTTATTTATTTATTTATTTTTAGACAGAGGGGGAGGGAGGGAGAAAGAGAGGGAGAGAAACATCAATGTGTGGTTGCCTCTTGTGTGCCCTAACTGGGGACCTGGCCCTCAACTCAGGTGTGTGCCCTGACTGGGAATCAAACTAGCGACCCTTTGGTTCTCAGACTAGAGCTCAATCCACTGAGCCCCATCAGCCAGGGCAAATAGATTTAATGGCATAAGAATGGAAGCCATCAGGGGAGCGAGTGGGAAAACTCTGAGGATTGAACTCTGGAGTGTTCCATGGGAAGACATCAACGAAATGAGGTAGGAGAAAAATCTAGAGAGAATGAATTCTTGGGAAGCAAGTCAAGGGAGGAGTGACCAAACGTATCTAATGTTTCTGAAATGGATTTATCACTGTATGGTCCCTGGTGAACTTAATAAGAGCTATTCAGTTGAGTCTGCTTACAGAGGGTTCATGAGTGAATGAGAAGAGAGAAATAGAAGCATATAAGTATATTCAACTCTCTCAAAGGATTTGCTGAAAAGAAAAGAAGAAAAAGTTGCAGTAGCTGATGGATAAGTGTGTGAAGAGGGGATTTTCTTTTTTAAGATAGGAGACAAAAGCACCATGTTTCTATGCTGATGGAAAAACCCAGGGTGGAGGGGAAGTGTGATTGTGTTGCAGGAAGGAGGGTGGCTGGGGTGATGTCCTTGGGCAGGTGAGAGGGAGGGGGCCTGGTGCTTAAGAGGAAGGATGGCTTGGCCACAAGCCCTGACAGGTCACCTGTACACAGGAGTGCTGACTGAGTGTCCCAAGTGCTGGTAGGGGAATAGTAGGGTTTGTGGAATTTCCTTTCTGTTTCCATTTTTCAAGGAAATACGTAATTCTATGAGATGGGGGAGGTTATCTGTGTCTTCCATCCCCTGTGAATCCTCTGGGTAGCCTGTAGGGTGTGGTGCCTCTGGTTTTCAGTGGTGTATCTCCTGCCTTTAGATACCAAGCTGATTGCATTTTTTTCTGAGGTTTTTAAATATCAATAGATTATCTAAGATTGTTTGAACTTATTTCACGGTTCCATTGGTGGAACAGATGGCTGGCCCTGGGGATCATAGTCAGAACTAGGGTCTTCTCCTCTCATTGGACATCTTCCCGACAGGTGCTTTTGAGCCCTCGTGTACAGCTCCTGCTAGAGCTGGAATTAAAGGTGCAACGTGGGAAGGGCGGAGAGAAAAGCTGAAGATACCACCATTCGTCCAGCCCCAGTCCCTGTCTTCCCCTCCTGTGTAGGCATTAAGTACACACTTGCCCAAACACACAATCAGAGTTGAGACGTAAAAGAGTAGTGCATGATGCTTCATTTCTTTTCAAATGTGTTGGCCGATGGGATTCTGGAGCAGCAGGCATCTGGGACACGTGCTGCCATTATTTGTGCCTCTTTCTCTCTCCCATTATTTATGTATCTCTCTACCTCCATGTTTTGGGGCAGGGGCTATGTGTTACTCTCTCCTGTATGTGTCCCAGAGCCTGGCATATAAATGATACTCAAAAACATTATGATGGATGTTTTGGAATGAATAGAAAGAAAAGATACCTTGGAAATTTATGCAGTTTCTCTACTACTGTTATGTATTTTATACTTATGCTACTGTAAGTATTTTTCATATAAAATGTCAAGCTGCCATTTTTCTGAAGAGAACATTGATTTGTGGAACTATGTCAGAATTTTGTAATAGAGTTGAGAGCAAAAATGACTCTTAGAGTTTCTTTAACACTTTATTTCACTCCTACAGGTAAAATACAAAGAAAACTATGAAAAGAATAAAGGAAAAGCAGATTATAATGTACTTCCTGCTACAGAAAATCCTCTGCTCAAACAGCTGAAGGTGGCAGGAAATGCCCTAAGTGACGTAAGTATATTCTTGTCAAAGCGTTTTTTAACTTCAGCTGCAAGAGAGACAAGCTCTATTCACTTTCTATAGTGACTAAACGCAAATAGACATTGCAAATGCTTTAAAGTTGTGATGTAGCAATTCCCCTGGAACTATCTAACCACAGGAAGGCCTTAGTGCCTCTGAGTATGATGTGTGTCAGTTTGTGGAGCTGGGGGACACAGGGGGTTAGGTTCAATGGGCAGGGAAATCCTCATTTGCTTAAGGGCTCCAGGTGCCTGTGCCTCCAGGGCTACTGTCCATTCCAGGAGATGCTTTGTGATTTTGACAGAGGCAGAAGGAGATTTTGAAAGGGGAGGAGAGAAGGAAAGATGAGGCAGTGTTAGCAACCTCCCCGCTGCTGGGAGAAGGACAATGTCCTGTTGCTAAGGTTCCCTCCCCACCTCTGCCATTGTCTCCTCAGATTCCGGCCACAAAAACCATCACTTGCAGACAGCAGGACTCAGAAGATGGCCCCCTAGGTCTTCACAGGAATTTCTACTTGTGGAACTGTTAAGAGCTTTACTAAACCATTAGAAATGAAATAGATTAGATAAGTGAGAACTGGGCCTGGCATTAAAAGACTAGCAGCCCAAGTCCACTTTTACTATATATTTAAAGCGACTGAACACGTGATCAGTTTGCGTTTTTCCCTTATGGCTAGGTTATATTAAGCTTTCCCAACATTCGAGGATTATATGTGGCTCTCTGGGTGGGCCAGTTATCTTCTCTTTGCCCCTCGGGTTGTCAGCACTGCAGAAATGAGCACGCTAGATCAAGGAGCGGGGTGAGCGAAGTGGCAGGTGAGGGAGTGGAGATAGATCTGTCTAAATAGCTCCACGGGGAATCCATGCACACCTCCTGCTTCCCAAATGAAGGCTGTCTTTATCAAACATATGACAGCCAAGGTTTAAATCCACTCCGCTGATAAAGACAGGACCATAAATACATTAAAAATGAATAGCAGCATTTACAATTTCAAAACCCAGTATGAAAAAGTGACAGCAATCTGCCTTCTCACCTGCGCATTTCCAATATCAATAATTGTTTGTTGTTACTATCAGAACAAAGGATAAATCCTAGCAGAGGAGACAAGTTGTGAGTTTCATGATTTGAGTTCTTATACGTACTTTATGGTACAGTACTGAATTTTCCGTGGTAGAAGGGAAAAAAAGAGTGTGTATTTCTTGACATTTACTGAAGGTTTTCATGCAGGTTTATTTACAAAACAGGAAAATTTGCCGTTGCTCAGAATATCCCTATGTGATGTGCAGCATCCGTGAGGGACCTGTGTGTGAGGTGGCTGATGGGGAAGGCCGCTGTTCAGAAACACACCAGGACTTCTGCAGCTAAGGGCTTGGTTGGAGGCAGCGTATTGGCTTTTTAATTTTTTCAAGCATGTGAAAAACTTAGGCTTTACAAGAATTGCTCATAGAAAAGGCTTATCATTCATGACACCCTAGTATCTGACTGTCAGTTTTTAAGACAGTTGACATGCAATATCTTTCTTCTTCTTCTTTTGTTTAGTGCTAGAAAATACAAGTGTTGCAATCAGTGTGGGAGTGACAGGAATCCACTGAACTATTTTTTTTTCTTTACAGAGATTGTACAAGGAAAACTATGAAAAGACAAAGGCAAAGAGCATAAACTACTGCGAGACCCCCAAATTTCAGCTTGACACCGTCCTGCAGAAATTCAGCAGCGATGTAAGCAATCCTACAATTACTCCTGTTTAAAAACAAACAAAAAAACCCCCACCATTTCACAAATAAATAAATGAAATGTCTTGTCTTTCAGACTAAATATAAAGAGTCCTACTTAAAAGATATTTTGGGACATTATGTAGGCACCTATGAGGACCCACATTATATACACTGCATGAAAGTCACAGCTCAAAACAGTGACGTAAGTTCTAACACAATTGTTAAACTTTCCAAGTAGCAATTTTAGGGCATGAATACAATAGTTGCATCCTTATGTCTGATTTTTTTTTTCTCACAGAAAAACTACAAAGCAGAATATGAAGAGGACAAAGGTAAATGCTTTTTCCCCCAGACCATCACTCAGGAATATGAAACCATCAAGAAGCTGGACCAGTGTAAGGACGTAAGTCTGCAGTGTGAGTGACTGTGAGCATCACCGTGCTCCATAGCATCCGGGGGTCCAGAGAGGCTTAAAATTTTTGAAACTTTTACAAATAAATGCAAGCCAATAAACTGTAAGAAAGAAAAATTATTTTATAGTAGATATACTATTTTTTTCTTTTGTCCATACATTTCAAGAGTTAATTCTAGATTATTTTCCCAAAGAAGAGTTCCTGGGCATCTGACGATATAGGAAAGTTTCTTGTAAAAGTGCCTCTCAAAGATACCAAAGTCTAATTAGGAAAGAAATAAGTGTTTTATTAACTACAGGTATCTTTTCTTTGGGGGAATGGGGTTCTGCTCACTAGTCCTGTAGGCCTACGTGAACTTCATAGGTGATATTGCTAAACCTGACTCCTTTTCTCCCCCACAGCACACCTACAAAGTGCACCCAGAAAAAATAAAGTTCACTCAAGTAACTGACTCGCCTGTTCAGGTGCAAGCCCAGGTCAATGCTAAACAACTGAGTGATGTAAGTTCCTCTGCATTTCCAGGAAGTCTAATTACGAGGGATAGTATAGCATAACTCTGCACAGGAAATCCAGTGATTTGTCACAGTTACAAAAAAGGCTATGAAAATTGTATGTACGTGCAATCACCTAAAATATTTTCTATTTAGTTATCTTGCATCTTCTGCATCTTTTTTGGGAGGATAATACTTAAAGTAAAATGGTTCTATGAGGGAAACTAATTTAGCTTAATGCACGGGAAAGAACATGAGTTCTGAAGTCAGATAAAACTGGGTTCAAATTCCAGCTCTGTCTGGACAAATCATTTAACTTCTCAATGCTGCAAAGTTCCTATTGTGGTTGTTCTGAAAAGTGAGTGAAAGGAGACATGTGCATCATCCACACCCTGACCCAGAGCAGATATTTAACACCTGGGATTTCTCTCTCTCAAATAAGTATTGGAAAATGGAGTGTTTGCAGTCAATTTATCATATAAGTTTTAAGTATGAATTTCCAAACTTACGTTGAACTAAATAAAATAAGAGTAACCTCAGGAGATTTATGACCTGAGAAATGAAAGGCTTTAGTTAGAGTATTGACATGCCATAATGTAGGCATGGGGGTGGGAATGTAACCTCACCGGGAGGAGGAGAAATAGCTTTACAGTTGTGAGTACGTGAAACAGAGTTTAGTCTTGTATTATTATTAATTACTATATTATTTTCCATATAACCAAACCTACTTTTGCCCCACCCTGTATTTGTTAGAAAAGATTCTCCTGTGAGAATTGACAATGAAAGGGAAGAAAGGGCTGTCACTCCCAGAATCTGCAGGGCCAGTTGTGATATATGGGAAGGGGACGGTGCGTGGAAGAGCCACCTCCTTCCGTTTAGGCCCTAGCATGGCACCAAATGAGACAACAGCTGCCACGTGTCTAGGACACAGGTTGTCAGTTGTGCAAGGTGGCCTACCCTAGCTCTGGATTTTTCTTTTAATCTTAACAATTTTATTGGTTTTATTTAAGAAAATCTATTTTACATTTTGTTATGAAAATTTGTTCTTTAGAACAATTCTTCTTCTGAAATCATCCTCTCTCTCTTTCTCTCAGCTAAATTACAAAGCAAAACATGAAAGTGAAAAGTTTAAGTGCCATATACCTCCAGATACTCCTGCCCTTATCCAGCACAAAATCAATGCATACAACCTGAGTGATGTAAGTTCCTTCCCACCATGCCATGTGGTATGCTGACAACTTGTGCTTTTATTTTTAATTGTTTCATTAAATAATTATTTTAATGTTAAAGATGGGAAGAACAGTTAACATTTGTATCATGTCCCTATGCCTCTGCCAATGTAACTTAATTTACTTCCTAACATGTATGTAGCAATCATGTAAATAGCTTCATACAACTAGACATTAATATATTTTCTGTCACCCGTGTATGTCTAATTGGAAATTTAATGCTAGATCTGTTAGTCATATATTCATTTATACTATGCTATAATTAATTTTCTTTCAGGATTTGATTGTTTTAAGATTTAGCTTTATTTCATTTATTCTTCAAGTCTGTAATGTTTCTTGTTTCACATAGATGATACTTATTTCTACATGTACAAGTACTTGCACTAGCAAAGATACGGAGCATTCAAAAAGAGTAGGGCTGGCTATCCATTGCTCTTTCATTTCCAAACTTAATTCTATAGAAAAGTCAAATTACCCTTAGATGTTCCCATTTCTTCAACAACCCTTTGCATAAGTACAAAGATTATTCAGCATCAGTGAGTGCTATAATGATTCATGAAATAACCTTTGCAGAGGACTTTGAGATCAAATTAAAGCGAATATTTGTGCCATTGTAAAAAATATTCAGTGTTAGGAATCAAATATTAGTATGATAACTAGAATTAAGTTATTTTGAGGAAATAGCCTAATAGAGAGTACATAAGATTAATCTTGTAGAATTAGAACCTTCAGCTTGAAGAGAATTAGCTAAAATATGTAGATTTCATGGACAATGAAAAGTCCCTTTATATTAAGACAAAGTATTGGGTTTCCTTCTAGTCTTCAAAGTGTGATAACATGCTTATCCCTTTTGTCAATTCCTTTTTTAAATTTTTCCTGCCCAGAGTATTTACAAATACGACTGGGAGAAGAGCAAAGCTAAGAAGTTTGACATTAAAGTGGACGCCATTCCCATCCTGGCGGCCAAGGCCAACAGCAAGAATGCTAGTGACGTGAGTGTGGCCTGGGGACCTGGGCTGGGGACTCCACGGTGCTCCCTGGTGGGTGGGATCTGGCATTTGTGATGTCCTTGCAGGTGATGTACAAGAAAGACTATGAGAAAAACAAAGGGAAAATGATTGGAGCCCTCAGCATTAATGATGATCCCAAGATGCTGCACTCTTTGAAGACGGCCAAAATGCAGAGCGATGTGAGTGCCTTTGTCAGTCTGTCTTGTTTTTAGGATGGAGCCCCTGGTAACATGTTCAAGGGCAGTAGCACATGAAAGGGCTCTATATCTATGGGATATGTCAGGTTCAAAACAACAAGCTGCTGAAGAGAACTTTAGAAGTGGAATGATCCCCTAGATTCTTATATCTCTCATGATTGAGAAAGAAGGTTATTGATTAGTATTTGATATTTATTTCATTTTGAAAAAAAGTGCTAATATTTAATAGGGTATCAGTTGTAATTCTTAAAACCTTTTGGAAAACATCATTAGATGTTTGAATATTTTCTTCTAATAGAAAAATGTCCTTTAAAATGATGGTTTTACACTGTCTTTATTTTGGAAAACAATCTTGAGTCACAGATAAAAATCTTAGTGTAGCTATTTGTTGCTCCTCATTGACTTGGTAATTAGTACTGGTCTAGGTACCGGAAAAATATTCAGTTAATCATAGGCCCTTTTGAGAATCTGATAAAATATTTGGATCATCCATCCAGAAAAGCAAACTTTTTTTATACCTTTTGCCTAAATTTCAGAGAATTTGTGGATTTTCTAAGGCTTCTCTATGGGCTACCTATTATCTTTTGGTTAAACTTCTTACTATAGAGAAGCAAACATCTACTATTGCAAATTGCAGTATCTGATGTGTTCAAAAAATGTTAAGTGAATCACTTAAGAGTGTTAAGAATGTTCAACGTAGCTAGCAAATACCATTTATTCATAATTAAATAGAAAGATGATTGTATTACTTGCTTTCATTTTGCCCATGTGTTCATGTGATCTATATAATTCTATATAAATTATATATAAATCTATATAATTTACTGCCCCTCCCCCCCCAAAAAAGCCCCTGGAATTATGTTCTGCAAAGCAGGCCCCTTGCAGTACAGGCTTCATCCACTAGGTGGGTGTTCTGGGAACCCATCTGAATCCATGTACCCGCTGGTGTTGCTATAAGAGGCTGTGTTGGGCGTTGGTGAAATTTTTTTGAAGTCTCTTGCAGTGCATTTGCCCATTTCATGATGGGTGATTTACAAGGGCACCTGCCCATGCCACGCTGAGTGCTCAGCAGTTACTGACCCAAAGTGGCATGACTCCCATGTCCCACCCTCCCTAGCCACCTGAGATCACCCCCAGCGACTCTTTTGTTTCTCTGTTTGAAAAAAGTGCTCAAAGAGAAACATTTTGCAAATGTGAAAAACATGAAACAAAAAACAGCAGAAGCACTAAAAGGCATCAAAATCTACAAGTTTAAAAAAACAGTGGAAAAAATGTCTCAATAGGTTTATTGCATCAAATGGGGAATACTTTGAAGGTGACTGAAGTTTAAATATGTAAGAATAAATATACAATTTTTAATAAATAAATTCTGGGATTTTGGGGGGTCTCCCCTCATATACTTATAAAGAACTTTAAAACATCCCATTCAGTTAACTTACTGAACAACTTCATGTTGAATTATATCATATATAGTGCTTACATGAACAAAATTATCTTGTTCTCTAGTTCCTTATCCCTTCTTAACCCAAAGAAGTTATAGTTCTCTCTTGAGAGCACATGTACTTTCTCTTTGTTTTTCATCCTATGACAAAACCCATTAGGACACTAGGCACATAATAAGTGCTCAATAAATACTTTTTAATTGATTGATGTCGGCAACCAAAGATGGAGATAGTCAATAATGAGTCATTCTCACATAATATCCAAGTTCAGCGCTAAGCTACAGGTCCAGAACATACACAGCTTTTTAAAAAGAACCTTTTAAAGCCATTTGGACCTTTGACAACATTTTATACGTGCAGGTATGTGTGGACTGTATGAAAATGAACAAGAGTCAAAACAGTTTAGTCAAAAACACTTCCACACACCAACTGCTGTGCAATGCTGCTAATCAGTTTATTTCTTTAGAAAGTTTTTTTTAAAGATTTTATCTATTTTTTTAGAGTGAGGGAAGGGAGGGAGACAGAGAGGGAGAGAAACATTGATTGGTTGCCTCTTGCATGTCCCCAACCAGAGACCTGGCCCAAAACCCAGAGATGTGCCCTGACTGGGAATCAAATCGGTGACCTTTCTGTTCCCAGGCCGGCACGCAACACATGGGGCCACACCAGCCAGGGCTATCAGTTTGTTTCTAATAAAGACAAACTGTCTTTATTTTGTTAATGTTTTTTCATACCATTAGAAGGTTTTCCTATTTATTTTCATAAATTAGGATCTAGACTTTACAACTAAGTGATAAATTATTCAGTGAAAGTTACTAGCCACAAAATGTTAGAAGGAAGATCACATTCTCTAAGAAAGCTGAAAGACTGGATCATTTGCAAAAGAAATTTCTACAGAAGATTTATAACATATATCTAGACTCAGTAGTTTGGGTTACTGTCTTTAATGCTTATATGACTATGGGGACATATAATAGGTTTAGAATTTTCCTAAAGGCACTGGGTCAGAATTTTTCTCTCTGTTAAGGTCACTGGTGAGTGGGCCTGATAAAGCTGGGACTTTCATCTAATTAGCAACCTGTCTAACCATTTCAGAGCACCAGCCAATGAAAAGTGCCTTCTGAGGCTCAGTCAGGACATTTGGATTATGAGGACACTGTCCATAGGGGCAAAGATTACTTCAATGGCTCGGCTTCCCACACTTTTCTCCTTTGAGTGTTATAACTGCTACAGTCTGAAGTTTTTTAAAAATTTGTACCAAAATTAAACTTGGTATGAAACAACCTTTGGGATTCTCAGTGACGCTATCTACTGTCAAAAGTAGAATAGGCAGGTTGAAAAAATCAGAAACTACTCATTTAAAGATGACTTTAGAAATCCGAGAAGTCACATGTACAGTTCTATTTATCAAGTAGTCATTTCACAAAATCAGACATATGAAATGAGTGTTGTATGATTTTGGTCAATAAAAAAAAAAAGAAAATCCCTTATTGGAAAACTCTTCAAAGGACCACTTACTTCAGTAAATCATAATGCTTGTTAGTGGTCTTTGAAAACCCCAGTTTTACTGTAAAGTAATACCTGGCTGAAGCAGACACTGTGGCCCAGGCCTGGTGTCTGTCAGCTGTACTTTGATCTAAAAAGAGAGTGGAGAAAATCTGTCTGTGTGTGATTTTGGGGGGCATTTCAATGATGTGTAACATATGAACAAAATTTAGGAAAAAATAACCACTCAGATGTTTGAATCTGTTTTTTCTAACTTGTATTTGTTGTTTATGGAGAGATCTCTGTGCTTTTCTGGAAATCTGTTAAGGTAATAAATGGAAATTTTTTTATTCACAGCGTGAATATCATAAGAACTATGAAAAGTCAAAAACTAACTACACGGCACCTCTTGATATGCTCCCAGTCACCCAAGCTAAGAAATCTCAGGCAATTGTCAGCGATGTGGACTACAAGCACCGCATACACAGTTACCACTACCCCCCTGACAGCGTGCCCCTGGACCTCGCCAAGAAGTCTTATGCACTGCAGAGCGATGTGAGTGAATAGATTCTCTCTATCCCCTCTCTTAAGGTGGAAGCCGAAAAATACTGCTAAGTTGAGTGAGTTTTTTGGCAATTCTCAAGGTGTCTGCATGATCTTTTGTGTGTAGGAAGTAAGTACTGGGGACATCACCCGGTGGTCCTAGGAGAGCACACCCTCAGCAGTTAGACAGACCTGGGCTAGACCACACCCCAACACTGGTGCCCTCTGCAAAAGCTACCAACCTGGCCGAGTGTAGAGTCCTCCTTGTAAAATTGGAATAAAACTGAATCATTGTTTAGAGGATTTAAAGGTATGCAGAAATACTTAGCAGGGTACCAGGTTCATCAGTGTTGTAGCATGTATTGGAACTTCCTACCTTTTTGAGGTTGGATGTTGTTTTCATGAAACATTCACTGTTACTATCATCACCATTATCATAATGATCACATACACACCACTATCAATAATTTTTACAAAGATTGCTATTTATCTAAAAATAAAATCTATGATTTATAGCATCAATTTTTATAGTAGCTGTTTTTTTTTCTGTAGATTGAAACATGTTTAGGTAAGTTAATTTTAGCTACAGAATCAAATGCTTTATCTTAACAATTCTATTTTCTAAAAATGTGGTAAAATACACTTAACATAAAATTTGCCGTCTCTACCATTTTAAGTCTACACTTCGGTAGCAGTTATTTACATTCACACGGTTGTGAAACCAATCTCCAGACCTTTGTCATCTTGCAAAACTGAAACTCTCTGCTCATTAAACAACAACTCCCCTTTTCCTCCTCCCCTCAGGCCCTCACGACCACCCTTTCACTTTCTGTTTCCGAGCTGGCCTACTGTAAATACCTCATGTAAATGCGATAATCAAATATTTGTCATTTTTTTGACTGGCTTATTATCAGTGGTATAGTGTGTGTCCGGATCTCCTCCCTCTTTGAGGTTGGATGTTGTTCCATTTTGTGTGACACCACATTTTTTTTAATTTATTTTAATTGTTGTTCTTGAGACACCACATTTTGTTCAGCCATTTTTCCATCAGTGGACATTTGGGTTGCTTCCGTCTTTAGGCTATTGTGAATCATGCTGATCCGGGCATGAGATCCCAACATTCCCATCACTAAGAATTTTGTTTTATATATTATCATATTATTTATTTGCTTACTCTTTGCTATATTTCCGCTTCCCAAATAGAGGGTAAAGATCTCAAAAGCAGGAACCAAATGGTTTCTTGATTTTTCATTCCAATTAAAAGCCCACAATAAGGAACAATTTGAATTCTGTTTCTAGAGTGTTTTAGGTGCCATCTATAGGGCCAGATAACAAGGGTGCTATTATTTGAATAAAATGAAGTAACTATCCTCAAAATAAGACCAATTCCAGAAGATAACTGCTCTCTATAAGCAAACTAATGAGGGCAACTATGTTGAAGTGCCCCATTAGCTGATGTAGAAAAACTTCTAAGCTGACCATTACACAGGAAGGGCATTGTGTGCGAACACTTAGTACAAATAATACTATCAAGTCTTATCTAATCAGAAAATGAGCAAAACTGTCCACTTTTACTGTGGCCTTCAGTCTTCATTTGACCTTTGAAATATAATACTTAGAGCTCTAGTGAGCAAACATCTCACATTTGATTATCTAAATATAACAATTTCATTTATTCTTTGAAATATAGCTTTGAACTTACCATTTCCCAGATTGAACTCCCATTCATTTGGAAATAAGGATGAAATGAAACATACGCCAACTGGAAAAACAGTGAAAACCTGACGGCTGTTAAAATCTCTCACCAAGGATATATTTTAAATGCCGTTAATGCATGGAGTAGGGAAGCTGGGCAGAAATCTTAACATCCTTTACGAATACGGACAATGCTGAGCAAAAGAAATTCAACCTTCCTCTTGGTGTTTTAGGTCGAGTACAAAGCCGACTACAACAGCTGGATGAAAGGCTGTGGCTGGGTGCCCTTTGGGTCCTTGGAAATGGAAAAGGCAAAGCGAGCTTCAGACATCCTTAATGAGGTAAAGCCAGTGCCCTTGTCACAGAGGGAGGTTTGGGCACGTGCCCTGTGAAAAAGCCCCAAAACCATGGCAAGTGCCTCCATTACTGCTTCGTTCTCTAATAAATGTTGCTGAGGGAAAAGACTAAGCACATGCATGAATTATTCTGATAGATAAACATACTGCTTTACATTACCAAGACTACGTATGTGAACCATTGATGATAAAAATATTTTTATCAACTTTATCAAGGTATACTTTGCATAACACAAAGCACCATGTTAGGTGTATACCTTGATGAGTTTTATCAGGTTTATAGAGTTGTACAGTCATCATTACAATTGAATTTTTAAATTCTGCTAGTATTCCAAAAAGATTCCCTGAAAAATTCCTGCTCCCATCTGCAGTGCCAGGCAATCCCTCATCTGCTTTCTGTCTCTATAGTTTTGCTTTTCTAGAAATTTCCTTTTTATCAGTCTTCTTCCATTAAGCATAATATTTTTAAAGTTTATCCATAGTCTTACATGTATCTGCAATTTACTTCTTTTTTGAGTAGCATTCTTTTGTGTGGCTATCTTGCATTTTGGTTGTCCAGTTAGTGGGCATGTGGTTTATTCCAATTTTTGGCAATTATGAATAATGCATATAATAAATATTATAGAACTTGTGTGAAGTATTATACCCTATGTCATATTCTTGATGGCTTTGAAATAGTTTATGTTATTATTAAGTCTAAGAAAAAATGATGATCTGGCAGTTGTAAAGCAGCCAGGCTATCTGGTATCTGGCCCTGCTCTACACACAGTGAAACATTCTACTACCATCAGGTAAACCATCATCAAGGAGGTTAGACAACATAAAAAAAAAGACAGAGGTGCTCAGTGAGAGCTTCTTCTGCACTCAAGATTTTGTTGTTCTTGTTGTTTTTTGCTCTGGTTTATTTTTGGTGAAAACCATTTTATCGACTCAGAGATATTTCAGAAAAAGTACTTTTCATTTGGTAGTTGTCAGAAGTCTGAAGTTGAAAGAGTGATGCAAGTGTGCAGAAGTGAGATATTTAATATGCACAAAGTAAGAGGACTGGGGGAATCAGTGGAGAAGAATATTGGAATAAGGGTAGCTAGAAGTCGTCAGCTCCCAGTTTGATCACCTTCCAGGGCTCCCTTTTCTCGGCCTTCTAGCACTCTAGTGACAATCTGTATACTGATCATATTAAGGCTTGCAAAGCAAAAATCCTCTCTATTTTTTAAATAATCCATAGCTGTTTTCCCAATTCCTCGGTCCCTCCAGCCTCAGTGAGAGAGCTTCTTTTCTGTAGCTGCTGATGGTGTGACAAGGAAAATGACATCTTTGAAAGCTTGGTAGTGTCATGCAAAGACACACTAGATTGTTTTTCTGCATAGTTTTCTGTTAATCCTTTAGAAAAATTTGGGATGTTTCTGGATTCTGCTTAGCTGAGAGTATTCTCTTTTATGTCATAAGCAAGAAATTGAGAGAGTGAAGTCTGATTTCTGAAAGTTATATTGGCTGCACTGCTCCATTAAATCCAAGATTAAGTCAGTTTGTAAATAATGGCTTTTGTATTTTATTTATTTTCTCCCCATCCAACCAAACATCCAATGTTTCAACATTTTAAAATCAGGAAAAGTCCTGTCTCCCCAAAATAAATTTCAAAGATTTTAATATATTAGCCTTCAGTGCAAATAATACTATTGTTTTCCTTTTTTTAATTTATCAAACAGAAAAAATATCGCCAACATCCAGATACTCTCAAGTTTACCTCAATCGAAGATGCTCCAATTACAGTGCAGTCTAAAATTAACCAGGCCCAGAGGAGTGATGTAAGTGTTAATCTTATCTGTGTCTTAATGAATGTTAATGAATGCAAGTATGTTTGTATTCCAAATGTACTAATCACCTGCAGTTATTATGGAACTTAAAGAGCTTCAGTTACATGAGCAGCTGTGCAATTCCCTCAGCTTTTCGTTAATAAAACACACCTAATTCATATCTTTAGAATGTTATGTACAGTATAATGACTGTCCTTTTAGTGTTTCAACCATGTTTTCTAAGAATAAGGTAAGAGGGGCTTCTCTTGATAACAAGAAACACTTACAAGCCTATTTCTTGGAAAGACCAGGAAAATGAATGAAGGCACTGCATCATATGGAGGAGTTATATTTTAAGTCAGAGCTAAGGCAAAAATCGTATGTAATAAAGCCTAGCCCTCAATCCCTTCAGGAACCCACCAAGTAGAATGTAGATGGCTGGTGTATCCCACCGTTATTGCTTTTCCTGTGCTCAGGAAAGTGTTGGCAGGTTATTTTCATCGGGTCCCCTTACTGGGCTACTTTCCAGCAGCTGCCCCTACCTAGGTCCAGAGGTTCATAGTGCATACACACCAGGGGCTTTTGACCAGGCTGAACCAGCACGAAGATAAGACCCTGTGTAATTGCATATGACACCTTGAATGCCTACAAGATATTTGCAGGTGAATGTGGGGACCACACAATGAGTCTTTCATAAAAAGCACCTCTGTGCAGTATGATCCTCTGAGATTCTTTTCCTGTGTCATTCAGTTCCTTTTCCTACTTTATTAGTTTGTTTATGCACTTTCTCTCTTTCAGATTGTCTACAAAGCCAAAGGAGAGGAAATTCTTCACAAATACAGCCTGCCAGCAGACCTACCCCAGCTCCTTCAAGCTAAAGTTAATGCTTACAACATCAGTGAGGTGTGTGCATCAACTCAGCTGCTGATTGTGCAATAAACTTATCTAAAGGTGCACTGCATTATATCAAAGTGATTTTTTCTTTCAGAATATATACAAAGCAGACTTGAAAGATTTGAGCAGGAAGGGGTATGACCTGAGGACGGATGCAATTCCCATCAAAGCTGCCAAAGCTGCCAGGCAGGCTGCGAGTGACGTAAGTCTAGCTGGTGGTCACCGATGTGCGACTAGAAAATGTAGGCAGGTGGACTTGTTATCCAAAAGTGACCGTATCTGCTATCTCTGACTGCAAGCACATCTGCTTGAAAACTGCTTAGAAAAGAAAGTTCCCTAAACAGATCTGAATTTTGTTGGGGGTAAGGATTTGTATAACCTTTACTGATCAGTTCTGATCAAGCACCATAATTAAAAAGTGTCCTCTATACTTCTACACAAATGCACTTTATTCTTCTGGTGGAAATAAAGAACTTATATACTATTTAAGTCATAATAACCTCCTGATGGTAAAATTTTATCTCAGGGTTTGCTTATGAATTCCCGATTGCTCAAATAAATGATTCTCTTTTTATTTCATTGCTTCTACAGATGGTGACTGGGTTTCAAGTATTAAAGCCTCTAAAAGTCATAAGGTTCCATTGAAGTTAGGAATGTTGTTTCTTTTGCTATCTTACTCTGACTCAGCTGTGGACTGGAGTCGCTTTGTCCTTTGAGATTTAAGTAAAATTGACTCGAGCCCCACCTGCTATCCTACAGGAAGTGGGACACTCTCCCGGTGATTGTTGCGGGTGTCCCAAGCATTTCGTTTTGTGATCACCCCTGTCTCTGGGTTTGCTCACAATGGTTTTTCTCTGGTTTACTTGCCTCGGCTCGCCTTCCCTGGATTCACTTCTCTTTCTTGCTCTGCATGAGCCAGGGATGGAACACAGCCCTTTGCTTTTGATTCCTCCCAAGTTCCAAGCACTACTTTATTGACTGGTTGTTGGAAATGAAATTGGCATTGCATCAATGTAAATACAGACGGTTGAACAATAAATGCCTGTGTCCTGATGGCCCTGCCATCCAGAATTCCTCACCGATCCCCTTTCTGTGTGGGTGGTTTCCTCCAGCTCCTGACCCACCCCCACCCTCTGCCCCCCCCAACTTACACACAACCCTTCCCTCACATCCCTGCTTTCCAGTTTCCCAGGTTCTTCCCAGGTCTCCCCAAGGAAGCCCAATTCTCCTCACTTTGTTATTCAGAGCCAATTGGTATTTTCATACTGTTGGCTCTGGGTTCTCTTTGAATGCAGATGCATTAAAATTCTACTACTCCCACTACAATTCTACTACTAATCAAATAGCCAGCTGTCTGGTATCTTTTTTAGCAGCACAATGTAATTGGTAGAGATTGTGAAATGCTTATCTTTTCTTTTGTCTCAAGTGTCTAAGTGAGAAGGAACTTATTTTACTTCATCATAGGTGTGAATTGTGGTAATGCCCCCACCTCAACTTCCCTTAGGTGGCAGAATCAACTATAAACAATCCAATGTGCTCCAACATAACATTTTATTTTCACCTGGCTATCTACAAGAAAATATTTAATTGGTTATTGAAGTTATTTCTAGAAAGCCAAATTGCTTCAAACTATGGTCTCATTGTTCAGTAAAATCTTTATTACTACATTTTAAAGTATACCTATATTTGCTTCTAATAGGTTCAGTACAAAAAGGCTTATGAAAAAGCCAAAGGGAAAATGGTTGGCTTCCAAAGTCTCCAAGACGATCCGAAACTGGTTCATTACATGAATGTAGCCAAGATACAGTCAGACCGGTTGTATAAAAAAGACTATGAGAAGACAAAGACAAAGTACAATACACCTCACGATATGTTCAACGTTGTGGCGGCTAAGAAAGCTCAGGAGATAGTCAGCAATACCAACTACAAGCACCCACTTCATCATTACACCTACCTGCCTGATGCCATGGACCTGGAGCTGTCTAAAAACATGATGCACATACAGAGCGATGTAAGCAGCATTTACTGCATAAGTCAGTCCCCCTTCAAGGTCAGAGCCTGTGTGAGAGAGCCCCTTGCCCGGGGCACTCACCCCTCTTTTTTCCCTTTGCTGTAGAATGCCTATAAGGAAGACTACAACAACTGGATGAAAGGCATCGGCTGGATACCTATTGGGAGTCTGGAAGTAGAAAAAGTCAAAAAGGCAGGTGATGCCCTGAGTGAAAAGAAGTACCGGCAACATCCAGACACCCTCAAATTTACCAGCATCGTGGACTCCCCAGTTATGGTCCAGGCAAAACAGAACACACAGCAAGCCAGTGATGTGAGTACGACAAATGCGAAGGTGCCGAGGACGGAGGGAGGCGTTAATAAACGAAGTGTCAGCTCACTTTTTTATTCTTCAGAGCCAGTATCTTTTCCTTTTGAAATTATTTAATTGAAAATTAATGACTACAATTATTTTTAGTTTGGGCACTAATATTTTCTTTTTGTTCTGTTTTGTTTTTTTACCTTCCTTTCTGAAAACTCTTCCTCCTTATCTACCTTGAAATACTGTGTTATTGGATAAATTTGACATTGTGCAAAAAGTTCTACTCTAGTACTACACACACACACACACACACACACACACACACACTAAATTTAAGCTTAAAATCCCAGACATTTTACTGTGGCAAATTTGTCATATCCAATGCTATACAAAGTTCCTCATATTTAGTTTTCATATATAACACAGGGAAATAATACATGAGTATATGCTTTTCCTCCTTAATTCATCATATACAATTTTAGAGACTTTTTTTAGAGACATTTTTTATGTCTTGGTGGAGATTAGTACATTGTTTGCCTGCCTTGTCCATGAGCCATGTACATGGTCTGGCTGAAGTCGGAGCCAAAGGAAAGCCTGTTGCATAGAAGAGTTAAAGGGACATCAAAAGTATTCATTAATTAATTCATTGAAGGAATGGTTTTTAACACCCTCCATGTGCCAGACACTGCATTATGTGCTGATGGTGTAGAGATGAAATAGATGGGGATTAGCGGGATAGGGGCTGTAATAAGGAAACAGGACAGGGGTGTAAGACAAAGGCATGGGCAGAAACAGCACTGCCATACAGAGCGGTCCATGCTGCAGGGGAGACCTGTGCTGAGTAAGTGCAAGGGAAGCAGATAACTGCCTCCCAGGGCTTCCCTGACAAATAGGGACGAAAAGCATGTTCCTAGCAAAAGGAAAAGCATGACAGTCAAGAAGTAATGAATGGAAGTACAGCAAAGGGTTCAAGACTGTAACCTAATCATTGAGGGGTTTGTATGGTAATTTGTAGTCGGAACATTGTGGGGTAGGTAACGGGATGTACTGAATAATTTTAATCCACGAAGTTGCAGTATCTGGTCTTTGCTTTAAAAGGGAACTCGGGCAAACAGTACAGAGGCTATGCTGGGGAGGGGAGAGATTCAGGCAAAGAGATGAATTACAAAGTGGTTACAGACATGACAGAAGGCTTCTTTAGACTTTAAGTCAGTAGCAATGGGAAAGGTGAGGTTTAGAAGGTGGAGTAAATGACATTCTGAGAGTGCTTAGGAAGTGATTCCTAAAGGCAGTGAGGATTCTGAAGGCTAGCTCTTGGATTCTTAGAGGAAATTATTTAGTGTTTGAGGGTTCACTTAGGTATCAGCCATTTTGGACTTTACTTGTGATACATTCACACCAGTTTACATATGACATTCCTCAAAGACATGCCTGGGACATACCAAGAGATTGAAAATCTACTTGTGAGTCCAGTTGTTTCAGTTTTAGAAATTAAGCAATTTCTTTCTTTTTTATTACCAAGAGGAGGATACAATATGATTTCTACATTATACTCTTTTGATATCTTTCAGATATCTTTAAAATGACAAGCCAGGGTAAATACAAAATGGTAAACCTTTTGAGTGTACTGGATTTATGTATAAGCACCTTTATTTTGTGAGGAAATTACCTGCTTTTCCTGATATGATTATAACTGGAGAGTTTTTAGCAGAAGTGAAAAGACTTATTCTAACCATCATTTTATCTCCAAAAAAAAAACCCAAACCAGAGAAACCACAAGACTGTAAGAACTATGTGATTCATGTTAGAGTTTCACATCTGAACTTATTTTTCATTCATCTGTGGCAGTAAATGGTTCTATTCTCTGAAGGATTTTCTCTCTATTGTAATATACAGAGTTGTTGAGACTTCCTAGAGATAACAAGATGCTTGAGTTTCTTAAAAACAGGAACATGCCTTTGATACTTTTTAACCATAGAAATAGGGATTGTGTTAGTAACAACTGTAAGCATGAAATTAACGAATTTCCTTTTTTGTACTATTTGTAATGCATTTTGTTTTGTTGTTGTGTGTTGCAGATCTTATACAAGGCTAAAGGAGAAGATGTGAAACATAAATACACTATGAGCCCCGACCTTCCTCAGTTTCTTCAGGCCAAGTGCAATGCTTACAATATAAGTGATGTAAGTAGGGTCTTTGATGGGGTGTGAAATCCAGAACTGATAATAAGTAACAGAATTGCAAGGGCCTTGACAACTGCTGAAGTCCCTTTCCCACATGGCCCCCCGGGCAGCTCATCCTGGGACGATGGTTCTGTGCCTCTTGAATTGGACTTTTCAAGTATAGGATGACTTTAAAGGATTCTTCTTTGTCTTTAAAAAACATTTTTATTGAATTTATTGGAGTGATATTGATTGATAAAATTATATAGGTTTCTGGTGTACAACTCTATAATAGATCTGTGCACTGTTTTGTGTGTTCATCACCCCAAGTCGAGTCTCCTTCCATCACCATTTAACCACCCTTTACCCTCTTCTACCTCCTCCCGCCCCACCTTCCCCCCTGCCCCCCGGTAATCGCCATAAATTATTCTTTGTGTAGAGCTTAACATCCAGTTCTCTAAAACTTCTATTTAGTTTTCCCAATTTTGCATGTGAGGAAGGTAAGAAAAATACGAATAAAGAGAATCTTTTTTCTTTTATTAAAAACAATCCTAAAACTTCTAAAGCTAACCACTAGGTCTTACCTTGACCTTCTTTTCATTAGGGACTTCATTTTCTCCAGTTTCCCCTCACACACCACAGTTTCCAGAACTTGTACCATCCTCCCCTTGATCCTCTCCAGGTTCTCAGTGTCCCTCCGCACTAGGTGCTCAGACAAGATTCAGGTGAATAATTAGTGCAGAGCCAATAATTTCACACTGTGTAAAGTGTGACATTTTGCTATAGGAGGTTCTTTTAGCTTCTATCTGGAGTGGAATAAAACAATCCCAGCCATTGAAGAATCACATTAGCTGATTAAACCCAGCATGTCAACAACCTTTCCGTTTCTCTGCCCCAGGTCTGTTATAAGCGGGATTGGCACGATTTAATAGCCAAGGGCAACAACGTGCTTGGTGACGCTATCCCCATCGCTGCAGCCAAAGCGTCGAGAAACATTGCCAGTGATGTGAGTAAATGTTTTACCCAAAACCTGGGTGATTGGTTTTTAAAAAAGTACACAAATGTGTGTTTGCTTAAATGATATCTCATTGAAAACAATGTGTTGAATTAACGACATTCGAGTTCTCCACAAATTATTGTTTTGAGAAACTGTCATTTTTCCCATGTCTCGTGATTCTTTTCAGCTGACCCCACTTGGTGAGGGAATGTCACAAACCTGACAGCAGCTCTCTCCCTGCTTCACAGCCCAAATCCCCCAGCCGACACTCCCACTGACAGCCCACACTTACTTTCCGTGAGAACGCCCCGGCTAACACATGCCATTCAGGTGCCTGTCTGCGTTACAGTTGTATTGAGAAGATTGAAACAGTGCTACATGAGATGTACAGATTTTATAAACCAAATGGGGAAACGGCCCACTTTTCCTGAATGTAATTTCCACTTATGTAAATTGATGCTCATTTCATCGGTAACAGAAAAAGTACACACATACTCTTCTTCCCATCCCTGAAACACACACTTTTTAAAAGCACACAGGCCCCGCACACTCCACTGTCACCCCCGTCCCAGGGGCTGCCGACTTGGTGCGAGAAGAGCAGCAGGACGCCACCCACAGGACCACACGGGGGCCCGGGGGTTCTGCAGCTTCTCTGCGTGGGGCTGCTACCGAAAATGTGTCCCTCAACGATTTGCACATCACTATGAAATACATTTCTAGTTTAAGGAGAAAGTGAAAGTCTAAAGTGTGGCATTATCTTTTTTCTTTTCAGCACTTGCACAGAGTTTTTCTAACATGCTTAGAAATTACTTGATAATCCTTTTGCCTGCTAAACTCTTGTTGATCTATTGGTGCTTAAATGGCAGGAGCAGTGTGTCTGCAGAGTTTAGGTGGATTTGAACTTTCTTATGTAAAAATTGAGGTTTTGACCTGTTACTTACAGTATAGCACAGTCTATGGCACGTTGCCGATTTTTGCAGTGAGAGATTTTGGACAGCAGAGCTTTTGCGGTTAGATTTTTACTGACGGGGAAAGCTCACAGCAGTTCCTGTCCTTACTGTGGTTCCACTGTTTATCCGTAGCCACTTCAGCAGCGAGCTTGAAGAGTAGCTGTAGAGAAATAGGGGTGGGCGCAGGCCCAGCTACCTGCCTATGCAGCATCTAAATTGATGCTACCTAGAAAGAAGAGGGTTTTTGTTTTAACTTTATTAGGTCAATCTGAGACAAAAATCACAGTAATGATTTCCACCCTTCACCCCAAGATGATCTAAGTGTAAACAACTCACATGTAGAGTTTTTTAGAGTTCCTTCTGTACCCTTGTGTACATATTACTAGGTCAATTGTAACCAAAAAAACGAAAAGTTTTCTCAATAATTTCTCATATTCCATTATGTGCAATAATATAATAGATTAGGTAAGTTTACATTCCTGAAATGTGTCGTTTATACTTACTGTGATAATCCATTTAGTTTTAAATAAAGTTCTAAATGCAAATCATCTATAGGATTGATAACAGAAAAAAACTGGTCCTGAGTGTATCAGAACACCCGTTTGTAACACAGCAGTGATGAAAATCAGTGCTGTCACTCTGAACTTTCTGGGGAGTGTGTTGGGGAGGACTATGGTTTGCATTTTTGTATAAGTTCCAGTAAGTCACAATGTTCTGAGTGCCTTTGTGTGTGGATATAATTGCTGCACCTAATATTATCAATGCCTGGGATTTTGCTAACCAAATTCTGTCTCCACAGTATAAATACAAGGAAGCTTATGAAAAGTCCAAAGGAAAGCATGTGGGCTTTAGAAGCCTCCAGGATGATCCTAAGCTGGTCCACTATATGAATGTGGCAAAGCTGCAGTCTGATCGTGAATACAAGAAGAACTATGAGAACACCAAAACCAGCTACCATACCCCTGGGGATATGGTTAGCATTACAGCAGCAAAGATGGCCCAGGATGTGGTTACCAATGTCAATTATAAGCAACCACTACATCATTACACATACCTCCCTGATGCACTGACAGTCCAGCACACCAAGAACGTGAATCAACTTCAGAGTGACGTAAGTATGTAGGATGACGCCGACCCAGAGTTGCTGGTACTCCAGGGATAATCACTTCTTCCTATTTTAGTAGACTTTACAATACAATAAGATATTTGAAAAAAAAGTACTTTAAAATAAATAATCATTATAGAAAGGCTAACAAAGGCCTGGTGAATAAGCTGTATTTTTGCTGGCTTTCTGTACTCCTATCGTAATCATTGGCATTGCTTTTATTAACTTCTGGATCCAAGATAAAGCCATGTTCCAATAAGTGTATAAACCACCTTGGTTCTCAACAGGAAATGGTTGCTGCTGGGGGAGGCCTGCTTCAGGGGTGAGATGTATAATGCAAAATAGCAGCATTCTTTATTCTTTCTGGATTCAGGAAAGTTATTTTTTACTTTCTGAAACTCGAGGTCACATTCTCATGCATGTAAATCCATGTAATGAGTCATCTGAAACAAACCAAGAAAGCTTCCTGATTATAGAATGATTCATGAGAGCTGCCTAGGGAGGGTGTTTAATATTCAGGGTTTTCTGTCTACAGGAGCCAGATTTCTATAAGAATCTGTGAAGGGGGGAAATGGTGCACATTTATTGTTACTCAGTGAAAGTGCCTGTCCCCAGCTGAGATCAAGAATAGCCTAGGTGGACAGTGAGGGCGAAATTCAAAGTTGTGCAGTTTTCAGTGAAATCAGAAGAAAAGCCCAATTTATTGTCAAAAGAGACACAATATTTTTTAGCAGTACCCATGGAAATATGTGGCCTAGATTTTCTGTGTTGTGTAATGCACTCTAACCACAGAACTGCTTTCCCTTATTACCAAATTCTGGGGAAGAAGCTCTGCAGCAGATACAACCAAAACTCCATTCCAGGCACAAACGTGCTGAAAAGGCTGCATTTCCCCTGCAGAAAACTGCAGATGTCAGAAACATTGCTTGACTATTCTCTAGGATAGCTCCTCATATGAGATTACTCTTTTACAGAATGTATATAAAGATGAGTATAACAGCTTCTTGAAGGGCATTGGATGGATCCCTATTGGTTCTCTGGAAGTCGAGAAGGCCAAGAAAGCAGGCGATGCATTAAATGAGAGGAAGTATCGACAGCACCCAGACACCATCAAGTTCACAAGTGTGCCTGATTCCATGGGCATGGTTTTAGCTCAGCAGAACACAAAGCAACTAAGTGATGTAAGTGGTTTCCCTGCAGAAGGGCTTGTTCATGAAAAAAAAAAAACCATGACGAGCCACTCCACCATCCTTCTTTACTCGGTACATGGGGCTACATCTATTTTACCAAATCAACTGCTCTCAGAGGTGTAATCAAAAGGGTTTGCTTTTGAAGCAACTTGGAGCTTGAACATAGACCAAACGTGGAGGGGAGAAACAGACTGCTTCGAATAGGTTTTCTTTTCCAAAAAAAGTAGAGTCTGAGCTATTTATCAGACATATGAAATAAAACTATTCGTATTATTATCTGTTGCTTCCTATGAATTGCAAACCAAACTCTTTATTGCTCTGAGTGGCAACAGTTCTACTTAGCTACACAGGGAAAAGGCAAAACCAATGCCCTAATCCTCGTGCACAGTAGCTCCACGCTCTGAGAGGCAGTCTGGAGAGAGGCCTCTGGGAGGGAGGTGAGGAGTGTACTTTTCAGGGTCATCCGGAGTGTCCTCTCTGAGCCCAGGTCTCTTTGGACCCTTATTCTTAATCAGAGGCTAATTACGATGCTCAGTGCTTTACCTCATTTGGTAACTTCAGAGTTCTATTAAAATATCTCCACCAGCAGAAGGAGATACATCAAAAGCAAGGGGGGAAGATGTCGTGTTTTTAGTCCCAGATATTGGCAGGTGGCCAATGCTTTGCTTGGCCCAGATTTGAGGCTTATCTGTGGATTTTATTTCTCAGGCCAGTCCCTGCTCCCATATTACCACTGATGTTTCAAGATTAATTCTATGTCAGTGGTAATAAATTACCTAGAGTCTTCCAATTTCTTTGTATGGACCAACATGTTACTTCTTACTGTGGTTTTTTTTTTTCCAGTTAGCTAGGAAAACTGCTCTTTCCCATCCCAATAAATGCCATCAACATCTACGTGGTTACTCAAGCCAGAAACCTGGCTGTCACCACCGATGCCTCTCTGTGTGAAGCCCACAATCAAAACTTCCGCTGAGCCAGCCTACTAACTATCTCAGCCGTCCTGTCGCTGTCTTTCAGCTGCCACCAACCTAGTCCTGGCTTCCTTATCTCTCACGTGGACAACTGCAATCATCTGTTATCTGGATGCCACGCCTGGGGACATACACCACAACCAGGGAGACCAGTTTAAATCAAATCACATCCCTCTAACACTTAAAACCTTCTAGTAACTTCTTGAACTGAAAACAAAATCTCAACTTATTAGCTCGGCTGAAAAGGCCCCCAGCTCTGTGGCCCTGTTCCCCATCCCATCTAACCCTCTGAGTCCCCTCGGCATCCTGCAGCCCCGTGAGTGACTCGGGCTGCCTTTGGGACCTCACGCTGGCTGCGCCCTTTCCACACTCAGGGCCCTGAATGCTCTTCTTCTGGCTGGACCCCCCCCCCTTTTCTTCAAGTTTGGGCATAAGTATTACCAGAGAGACTTTGCTGACAACCATTGTTTCTTTCTTGAAGTTATTTTATTTACAACACATCACAAATTCTAACTCTATCTTATAGTCCATGTGTTTATTCTCCATGTCCTCTACGGGGCTCTAAACTCCAAAAGTACAGGTCTGCTTTTTCCAACACTTTAAACACAGAAACTATCCCCCTATTTGGTCCACAGTGCTGTCCAATAATATTAGTGAAATGAGCCAAGGAATATGAATACCAGCACCCCCTCTGCATGAGAGTTTAGGTATTTGCCTTACACAGGCACATCTTGTTTTATTGTGCTTTGTGTTTTTGTGCTTTGCAGATACTGCATTTTTTATGAATGGAAGGTAATACCCTCTACAAGCAAAAAGATTACAACTCATTAAAGGCTCAGATGATGATTACTGTGTATTTTGCCATGTATAATGCGCTCCCATGTATGATGCGCACCTATGGTCTTGTGTGCGTCATACATGGGGTCACGTAATCATTATGCCCATGTATAATGTGCACCCTTATTTTCTCCTCAAAAAATTGGGCAAAAAAGTGCACATTATACATCGCAAAATACAGGATAGACTTAGATTTGAAAAAGCACAAGTGATAGCCTTCCTTTTTAAAGGAGTGTATGCTTGATGAAACTTACATTATGTCAATTAATAATATTTACATGCTACCCTCTTTTGTTTTTAGTTAAAGTACAAGGTGGAGGGGGAGAAACTGAAGCACAAATACACTATAGACTCCGACTTGCCTCAGTTTATTCAAGCCAAGGTCAATGCCCTCAACATGAGTGATGTGAGTATTTATCCTAATGACAGTCTAATGTTGCTAACGTAGGTCTTTCCTTTCCCGTTCTGGGTGACTGTGGAATTTAGAATTTTAAGGGGAACAAACCAAGTGAGGCCCCTCTGAATCCCTGTTAGAGGAGGTCATTGGGAAGATGTGACTGCCATTTGACCCTGAGCTGGACCCCGGGCGAATGCAGGCTACTCACTCCCCTCGCTGTCCTCGGGATGTATGTTCTGCCCATTTCCACAGGGGGAGTCATTGCCAAGGGCACAGCTTTGAGAGAGCAATGTGTTGTTGAGACCACCTGGATGGTATATGGGACTGGACCCCGTTAGGGTCTCTAGAAAAACTTTTAAGATTCTGGCAGGTGGGTGTGGAAATCTACCATGAGGCTACCCAAGACAAACCTCATATGTAAGTTCCCTTTATTAAACCTGCACCTATAGTTGAGTGACCTGCCTCTTCCTTAGTCTCTCCTTGCTCTCTGTGTTCAGGGCTGATCAAGATTGGACTTCAACCATAGAATACGAGACTAGAGGTTACTGTAAAATTTTGCTTAATGCAGACTGTTCCAAGATGTGGACTATAAAATCAATTAGTGGGTTATAAAATCAATCAAGTAGGTTATGTTCCATTAAAAAAATAGAACAAAATAAGATAGATAAGATTGGAAAATACAGTAGTACATAGTCTGTAGTAAGGTTAAGTTTTGCTTTATTGAGCTTTTATTTCAATTATTTGTTAAAACTTCTAAGAAAGTTTACTGTAATTTTCTTTAGAAACTCTTTTTTTGTATGTAACTAACCTCTCTCTCAGGTAGACTAGATACGTAATTGATGGTGATATTTCAATTCACTGTTATGAATTGTTTCCTTTTGCTTTTTATTTTGAAAGTTGGTAAATTCTAGTTTAAAAACATAATCAAACCTGGAGAGAATTGTTCATTTATTAAAAGGTCCTTTAGTCATTCCTTCTCATTTTTTAGGCTCTCTTTTATCTCCAAATAAACATTTTTTTTTGCTACTCATTTCTATGCTTTTGTTCAATTTAGAATTTTTCCCTGATGTTAAAATAATATTTAAAAATTGAGGTTAAGTAAAACTGGGTGGCACTACATCTGAATTATTAATTTTAGTATCAAGTAACTTTCTGTAAATTAAAATGCTTTATTATTAAAATACAAGAAAATAAAAATATTACATGCTGATAGAAAAGTTGGAAATACTGAAAATTATTTTCAAAATTGAATTTGTTAACCCATACTCAAAGCATTACCTTTCCATTGTTTTGTTATGCCAACATATACATTTTTAAAGCAGTTGAAATCATATGGTGTATATAGTTACTGGTGTTTTTGTTTAAAAAAGTCATGAAAGATGAACTAAGAGCCCAAACTCTGTGAATTATCTTAATAGAAATGGGTGTATTATGACATGTTTTGTAGAAAGATCTTGGCATCCTGTTTCATTCGTCTTTTAATTTTGACAAATAATAAAATAATATTTCTTTTTTTCAAGGCTTATTATAAAGCAGACTGGAAGAAAACCATAGCTAAGGGCTATGATTTGAGGACAGATGCTATTCCAATTGTTGCTGCAAAAAGTTCAAGAAATAATGCTAGTGATGTAAGTCTAATTTGGAAGTAGTAAATTCTCTTTCTGTATATTTTAAAAATCTTTACATGGAGGCTCTATGAAATATATTAGAAAGAAATATATTAGAAAGAAATTATAAAAAGTTATAATACCAAATATTTTTAATATCCTAAATATTATTGATTTTTTATATTGCTCCACTTTAAAAACTTTAAAAACTCAATACTGTCATTACAAAGAAGAAAATTCTCTTTTAAAAACTGTAAAATATTTAGAGCTCTCATTAGTATTGTTGTTATGAAAACTGATTTTTATTTTAATTTAGTCAATAAAAATATCCTTGGTAAACTAAAATGTCACTAAACTGGACAAGTCTCCAAGTGTTTTTAAAAGGATACAATTTTTAAATAATATAATTTCCATAAAAATTGTGAAATATGAAAAACCAGGAAGAATTATAGATTAAAATGACAGGATTTTAGTTAATTAATTATTTTAAACAAATTAAGTTATAATTTCTATATGAATTGATATAATACCTTGATAGAGTAAAAACACAGTCATTTAAAGTCAATATACTAATTTGTTTAAAGACTTTGCTGAAATTTACTCAGGGTTATACAAATACTTTATAAGATAATGCAAAATAACAGTGGAAACCTAATTTAAAAACTACACTAAATCTACAATAAATAAACTTTTCAGGAACCTTTGAGCATATTCAAAGCATCTACTTTTGTATAATCTAAGTAAAAACTACAAATTATTCCACTCTCAATTATCCCCAGAGCACATCTCAAGAGCATCCATTAGAAATACTCTGCTAATTGTTTATTTAACAATACTAAAACAATAGATCCAGACTGAATTTAACTATTGCTTAATTTGTTATATAAATTCAGTTTAATACTTTACTATTTCCTACATTATACTCTATCAAACTTCTGCCTGCCCTTCTTTTTCATATAGTTCAAATATAAACAGGCCTACGAGAAAGCCAAAGGCAAGCAAATTGGATTTCGTAGTCTTCAGGATGATCCTAAACTGGTTCACTACATGAATGTAGCCAAGATACAGTCAGATCGTGAGTACAAAAAGGGCTATGAAGCCAGCAAGACCAGGTACCACACACCTTTGGACATGTTCAGTGTGACTGCAGCCAAGAAATCTCAGGAGGTTGCTACCAATGCCAACTACAGACAACCCTTCCACAACTACACTATGCTGCCCGACGCATTGAATGTGGAGCACTCCAGGAACGCGATGCAGATTCAAAGCGATGTATGTAGCGCTCAACAGATAGTTGGCGTAGAATTATTCATTTCTAGCTGGTGTGAGGGAAGATCAAGAAATCGATAATTCCACTCATTTTATCCTAAGCCTGGCTGGACTCATTGTAATTAGGGGTCCTCTCCAGAATTTAGAGCTTGAGATTTTACTCATTTGAACTACATGTTCCTTCTTTTCGGGGTTGTTTATACTTTAAAACTTTAGATGTTAGACCCAATATATGATTTATCTTAAAAAAAAAGAGATTCAAATGGGTGCTATAGCATATGTTTTCTAGTGCAAAATTATGTTCACTTTTCCCCCAAGGCAGTTAATTTTTTAAAGGAATTATTTGGTCAGGATTTCCTGTTCGAAGCCACCATGAATGCAATTACTTTTGTAATTAATTGTTTTCCAAGAGACAATAGGGAATAAAAAGTGGGTTATTCTCCCCCAGCTCCTTTTCATTCTTTTTGATAATTAGTGAATCATCTAGCTAATGAAACCCAAGCCCTGACTCTTTCTGAAATGAAAATTCCCTTTTATGTTGTAAAGAATCTATACAAATCCGACTTCACCAACTGGATGAAAGGGATTGGCTGGGTCCCGATAGATTCCCTGGAAGTGGAGAAGGCAAAGAAAGCAGGAGAGATTCTCAGCGAGAAGAAGTATCGCCAGCACCCTGAGAAACTGAAGTTCACATATGCCATGGACACCATGGAACAGGCACTTAACAAAAGTAACAAACTGACTATGGATAAGGTGAGACCTCACCTGCTGGCCGCAGCCCAAGAACACTCACAGGGCTCATGCCACTGAGCCTGGCACTGCCACTGTGATCTTTCTTTGTCAACATGTCAGTCTCTCTGATGGTCCTGGTGGTGGTGGTGGTAGGAGGGGCATTTTATAACTTGTTTCATGTCTAGAGAGCGCTCACTTATACTGACCCTTGGGCTGTCTGTCAACACCGTGCTGAGGGTGTGAGCAAACCACAAAATCCATGCAGTGTGAGACGAAGGCAAGATGCTATTTGTTGTTTCAGTGGAGAAACACACTCTTGTTTGATCATTTTTTTCCTCATCTTGGGTCTAGTCTCATCAGTCCCTGTTGCTATCCTACTCATTTTTCTTATCAGATTTAAGCCCTTCTACCATGAGGGTTGCTCCCACCTGATAGCACCACTATACACTGGTCCTGCTGTACAATCATGTGCCTGCCCTTCTTGTTGTAGAGACTCTACACTGAGAAATGGAACAAAGACAAGACCACCATTCATGTCATGCCTGATACACCAGACATCATACTCTCCAAAATGAACCAAATCACCATGAGTGATGTAAGTAGATGAACAACAAAAGTAGGGGAGAAGGTGAAGGGAACTAATGTTCATGGAATGTCTGTCTTCTACATGCCCACCACTTTGGAATCAGGGTCCCCATTCTAACCCAAATAGCAAGATGCTGACTGTCTTTTTTCTATTTAATTGTTTAGAAACTGTACAAAGCTGGCTGGGAAGAAGAAAAGAAGAAAGGGTATGACTTGAGGCCAGATGCCATGCCAATAAAGGCTGCAAGAGCCTCTAGAGACATTGCCAGTGACGTAAGTGCTTCCATGGGGCCTGCTTTAGGCTGAGTGAATCAGAGCAAAGGAACCAAGCTTGTGTGTTCCAGGAGCTGCAGTCAGCTCTACCCGGTGTTGGTGGGACCACCACACAATGCAACACACGGCCACATCCCTTCACTCAGTCCAGACACTCTAATCATTTGTTCATTACTGAATGTGAAAAGTGACTGGGTCTTGTTAAAATAAGTTGCTTTCAGAGTATTCAAATCATAGGCAATTCTAAGTAAAAAACATAGGGATGCAAGCTACACATTTACCTAGGAGACCCATGAGCAGGCTTTTCCTAAATTTAAAGATGCACCATGAAATACTGTTCTGCAGCCTTTTTGCTGGTCAGAAGCTGAGTGGGAAAAGCTGCTTTCTAAAGCACCCTGATACAACTGATTTCTACATTTATTTGATTAATTCTGAGATCATTTTCTTTCTATGGACTCAAGCCTGGCAAGAAATTTGAAGTAAAAAGATTTTGCTCCCCGCCCCTATGAACTCTTTTCTTTCTAACTTTAGAGTAGTTTTAAAACTCTACACAAAGCTAATGGCATCTAATTTACTATATTTTCTTCTCTTTTCTCCTCTCTCTTCATCACCATGCTTTTATTCCTGTCCACAGTTCAAATACAAGCAAGCCTATGAAAAAACCAAAGGGAAACACATTGGCTTCCGGAGCCTGGAGGACGACCCCAAGCTGGTGCACTTCATGCAGGTGGCCAAGATGCAGTCAGACCGGGAGTACAAGAAAGGCTATGAGAAATCTAAGACGTCTTTCCACACCCCGGTGGACATGTTCAGTGTGGTGGCAGCCAAGAAGTCTCAGGAAGTGGCCACCAATGCCAACTACAGGAATGTGATCCATACCTACAACCTGCTTCCTGATGCCATGAACTTCGAACTGGCCAAAAATATGATGCAGATTCAAAGTGATGTATGTCACAACCACTCCATTTGCAGAGCATTTACTCTGGATAACAATCAGATCACTAATGAGCATAAGTGATGATATTTTGAAAATCCTAAAAGAAACTCATATATAATTTCTCAATGAGGTGTTTCTTCTTCTTCATTTTTTAATCTTAGGTTAAATTTATTTTTTTAACGAAAGGGGATCAATTCTAGAAACTAAGTCTTAATTTTTACTCTGATTACTGTGAGCCTTGCTGGATGCCGGATTCAGCAATGGCAAGTGAAATTCGGTTTCAGAAAGAATGTGTTGAAAGAAGTCTGTCTGACAAAGCCTAAAGGCTCCTAATAAGGGAGAGAGAGGGAAAACAGCAAGTCAGATAAGTGGAGAGCTCCTGCCCCTCACTCCCAACCAGCCCTCATTCCACTGTGCCCAACTTGGTGATTGCCTATCTTACTGCCTGAGGAAATACTGAGGAGGTGATGGCTGAGGCAGCTTATTAGAATGAATGTGAAGAAGGCACTGACAGTAGAGAGCCAAGGATTCAGCTACAGAGGTAGCTGCAAAAGCTACTTTGGTGGCTGGAAAAAGTGAATTTAAATTACCTATTAAATGCCAGCCACACCAAGACTGTATTTCTCTTTGGGAATGTAAGAGCTGAGTTATTATCTCATATGTATAACATATATATTACGTATATGAGGTACATAAGTGCCCAAATGAAAGCAACCGTGTACATAGTTGTAGAGGAGCATGTCAGAGCTGACAGGAGAAAAATGAAATTTGTACAGGTACCAGTGAGGTTCCTGGTATACCTGAGGGAGTTGTAGCAATGGTGGCTGATGAGAGGCTTATGGCAAAAGAGAGAAATGGGGCCCCCATAAGTCACCTATTAACCAAGAGAACTTGGACATTTTTTGTGAGAAAGTTAGGCTAGCATAGTCACGTTTCTTGATATAAGAGTAACATGGTAATTTAATCTATTTGGTATTTCTTAGCACTTTTTCTTCAGGAAGACATTGAGAAAACAAATCACAAAGATATTACTGCTTATTTTTAATTTCTCATGCAAAGAAATGTATAAAATCTAAAGTTAAGAGATAAAAACAGTTGAAATTCAACACATTATTGGTTGAAAACTGAAATGGAATTTATGGAATATTAAATACCCATGCACGGTTCTTAGAAGTTGTGGTTTCTTCTCATTCTTGAACTTTTCCTCTTTTGCAGAATCAGTACAAAGCTGACTATGCTGAGTTCATGAAAGGCGTTGGGTGGCTTCCTCTGGGCTCCCTGGAGGCTGAGAAAAACAAGAAAGCCATGGAGATTATCAGTGAAAAGAAGTACCGTCAACATCCAGACACTCTGAAGTATTCCACATTGATGGACTCAATGAATATGGTTTTGGCCCAGAATAATGCCAAAATTATGAATGATGTAAGTCTTTCAATAATGTAGTATTTCATCTACATCAGAGAGAAGCCAGGCATGTCTTACATTTAATCCACAGATTTTGCTGAATTTTAGGGCATCATAATTAATGTTTACCTTGAAAGAGGGCCTTGTAATTTTAAAAAATTATATATACACATATATATATTAGTCTTAATAAGTGCCCCTATCCAAATGCTCAATGAACCACTCAACCCAATAGATGTAACAAAGTAAATAGGGAGTGTTGTTTGTCTAAGGCGAGTCTGAGTAGAAGTTCACCAGACTGAATCAGAAGATTGCCCGGTGACAGCTGGGTGCTGCACCCACCCTGCTTCCTAGCTGCTGTGATGGGATCACAGCAGACTCCTAGGTCACGCGGCTTATGGCAGCATTCTGAACCTGGACCTTTTCTGGGAATTCAATAGTTCCTTGGATTACTAATTATTCTAGCCTTTGGGAAAGCCTTAGTGATTTTTTCTATTTCTTAGTTATAAGTTGATATCAGGACCAACACATACATCAAAGTTGGATATATTTTTAAGTTACAAATAATAAAGTAATTGAAGTAGCATTGGCTCTATTATATGGATCACAATTTGAAATGCTATTGATTAGCAAAAAAGGGGGGAATTATTTTGACTCTAACATGAAATAGTTGCATAAAATGATAATTCTAAAAATAGAGCTGTATTTTGCTGAGTCTCTGAGTAAATCCTCTGGAGTCTTCTGAGAAAACAGATTTGTCAAGAAGAGCAACCTCCTTGAAAGGAACTTGCTTAAAAGAGGAGGCACACCTCTCAGTGCCCCTTTTAACATTTAGAATTTAAACTATCACAAGCGTACATTTATTTTTACAACATTAAACATTCATATTTTCCTTATTGTTAATAATTGCCATTGCAGAATAGTGAGACCAGGACGAGAATCATAGAAACAGCAGATGCTAACACTGAGAGATAGCTTGGGGCTCATCAGGGTGAATTCTCCCACTGCAGCTTTGAGGAGAAAGACAGGCCCCTCCCCTAAAGGCACACAGTTGGAGAACTGCTGGGTATATAGACTTGAACCAAATTCTCATGACTAGCTGCTGCTCTTTCCACTAGAGTTGTGCTAATACTCTGGCCAGTAGCCACATGTGGCAATTTACATTAATTAAAGTTTTGCGTATTATCTATGTCTGCTTTTACACTACAACAGTAGAGATGAGCTGTTAACGACAGAGATCCTTTGACCCACCAAACCTGAAATATTTACTATCTGGCCCTTTACAGGAAAAGTTTACTGACCCCTGGTCTAAAAGAAGGCTCTATAATTTTTGTTTTTGTTTTCTCATTAAACTTGCTAAAACAAAGAGATAGCATTTTTTTCACCTGTCAGATTGCAAAGATTTAAAAAGTTGTGTTATTTGCAAGGGAGTTAATGTTAACATAGACTTCTAAAAGGAGCAAGATATAGAACATTATGTATTATATGACCCCATTTACATAAAAGGGACTCCATGTGGGCTTCAATATGCCCAGAAAATTTTAGGATGGAGATGCTGTCTCCAGGTCGTCAAATAAAAGAACAGGACATTTCACTTTGTGTCCTATATCCTATCTACTGTGTTGTTTGAATAAGCACCCTTTTAATTTAAATTTTGTAAAAATATGATCTAGCTAATAAAAAACATAAAATATTGATGTTTATGAACAATGACATGTATACTAAGCCAGACTCCTTTTAAGATGTTAACTTCCACTGAGATTTTTTTGTGTTCGTTTTTACTTTCTAGCACCTCTACAAACAAGCATGGGAGGCTGACAAGACCAAAGTCCACATCATGCCTGATATCCCCCAGATTGTTCTGGCAAAGGCAAATGCGATTAACATGAGTGATGTGAGTATAATTCCCCCTGTTGTCATCTTTCTTTCCCACATCTTTAAACCAGTAAAAATGAATTAACTAGTAAGTTTTAATTATGAGAGTAAATGTTGTGAAAGTAAGAGTAGGAATCCCAAAATGAAAATCTTTCTCTGTCTTACTTTGCTGACAGTTGGAGTCAGCCTATTGATGAAACTTGGCCCCAGCAATTAGGAATTTGAAGGGCAGGTGGATTCTGTTTTAGGAGCAAGTCCTCCTGCTCAAACTAAGTCACTTGGCAAGAAGAGAAGCACTTGAGGAGCAGGGGAAGAGGAAAAGCAAGTGAGAATCCTAGGACTTCATTCTTAGAAAGTCCATCCACCAAGCTTTTGAGATGGTCCTAAAGAAGGGGTCTGGAAAAGTTAAATGGAAAAGGAAGATGCACATATTGAAGAATTTGAGGGAGGCCTCATAATAAGAAATGCACACCACTTAATGTTAGAAAATGCCAAGGGTGTTTTATTCCATTTCCTTTGTCATCCTAACCATAGTTACTAGGAAATCCTCTAATTCTGCCAGTTACTCTTTTTCTTTTCTTTGTTTGAATTACATAGAGATTGGGAATTGCTGATTTCTTTTTGGATTGTATAACCCACACAATTATATAAATGAAAGTGTCAACTGCAAAACAATGAAGTGTTCTTTTGATGTAAGATTGTTGCTGTTTTGTAGTCTTCCCTTGACTTTTACTTGATAAAATGCATCAATAAGAATCTACTGGGTCTTCACATTTTTAAAAAGCATATATATAACCTAATAGAGAACTTTCATTTTTTCTGGTTTCTTAAAGATATATTTGAGTTTGTAATGAGTCTTTTTCAAACACAATTGTTATTTGTGAGAATATTCAGCCATTGAACCACCAGTGAAACATTCT
Organism: Anoura caudifer; assembly: GCA_004027475.1. Classification (NCBI taxonomy): domain Eukaryota; kingdom Metazoa; phylum Chordata; class Mammalia; order Chiroptera; family Phyllostomidae; genus Anoura; species Anoura caudifer. The sequence goes on from PVKU01001764.1 coordinate 77,287, forward strand.
GTTCAAAATTAAAAATAATGCCACAGTGCTAGTTTACTATTTTAAAATAAATCCAGGAATTCTATTTAAAAGAAAACTATTCCTCTGCCTCCCTTACAGAAACTCTACAAACTTTCTTTGGAAGAGTCTAAAAAGAAAGGCTACGATCTCAGAACTGACGCAATTCCTATCAAAGCTGCCAAGGCCTCAAGAGATATTGCAAGTGATGTAAGTCTGAAGGAAAGCAGTCACCTGGCTGGGCAGGGGTTTTTTATCTACCAGAATAATAAGGGCTGAATTCTGGAAAAACTGAGTGCATAACATATGGAAGAAAATGTGCCTGCTAACAATAGCCTCCTTCTATTCTGTGAATTCTTCTTAGCTTTGCTATTTTGTTTTCTCCAGTATTTCTGGGGGGAAAAAACAGAATGCTAACCAGTTGTGACCATATGGAGGTCTGCTCCCTGACTCATGAGACCTATATGAATTTATCTTGAACTCTGTCACCAAAGCTATGGACTGTAGAAGCTCAAAGACTTGGATTGTTCTTGCCTCTTAGGATCTGTCTTCCTAACAGGATGTCTCATGAAGTGGTGTGCTGGGCATGCTGATCTTTTGTGTTCATGACAACTGATTATTAAATAACTGGGAATTGTGCAAACCAGTTGTTAAAATGTTGGTAGCTTGACATTAGCCACAGTGGGAGTATTTACACCACAGAAATTGGCAAACGCTACAACTTAGGGCTTCCCCCACCCCCTGCCACCCCAGAAGCTGGTGAGCCAGTATACCACTGCCATAACATACAAAGTAAGCTTTGTGAAACTCAATTCTTTCATTTGGTTGTTCCCCCCCGCCCAATCCACTCATAGTGAGTACTTAATGACTTGGGGGTAGTGAGAGGAGCACATTTCACAACACTTTTTCCTTAGCCATCCTCCAGTCATACTTTCTCTCTCCTTCTCTGTCTCTGTTCTCCACATTTCCTTTCCTACTGATCTATCCTGTCTCACTCCTACATTGTCCCAAGAACTCCAAATTCTTTTCCCTCTATTAGGCTGGAGGAATTGGCTCTCCCAGCTCCTACCCCCTAACTCACACACTCAAACCCACAAGAGATAAGTAGAATGTATCCATGTATGAGGTTCTCCCCTCTATAGAGAGGAACTGGGCAATAAATAGTAAAATTTCTTCCCTATTAGACCAGTGTAGAGAGTCTTAAAGAAAAGGAGCTCCACAAATATAAAGCTACTCTAAAATTACACTATGAATTGCATAACTGAACCTATTATCATCAGTAAAAACTGCCTGGATGACTTCTCATGGAAGTATCAAGCTGCTTAGAACATTCTGCTTTTTTCTCTCATTTGCTGTACTCTGATTACCAACTAAAGGCCTCTTTGACACTAACAACAGAGTATGTGTGGAAGGCAGTGTGGTGTATCATCACACAATCTGGGTTCTAATCCTTAGTGACCTTACAAATCCCTTACCTCTGGCTCCCAGCCCACTCATCTATAAATAGGGGCAGTAACAATGGCTTTGCATCTACCTGACAAGATAAAATTGTGTTGAGTTACAGAAATGAATGTGAAAAATGTATTTTATGAACTGTAGGATTCTATACAAGCAATACTTGTTATGAAATACAGAATGCTGACACTAGAATGATTTCTAAGTCAAGGGAATTTCCCTGAATAAATGTTCAAATTTTCTTCACAGTATAAATACAAATATAATTATGAAAAGGAGAAGGGGAAAATGGTTGGTTTCCGCAGTCTTGAGGATGATCCCAAATTAGTCCATTCCATGCAAATGGCTAAGATACAGTCTGATCGGGAGTACAAGAAAAACTATGAGAAGACAAAGACCAGCTACCACACCCCTGCTGACATGCTCAGTGTCACGGCTGCCAAGGATGCCCAAGCCAACATCACCAACACCAACTATAAGCACCTAATTCACAAGTACATCCTCCTTCCAGATGCCATGAACATCCAGCTGAGCAAGAATATGAATCACATACAGAGTGAAGTAAGGCTCTCTTTTTTCTGGATGATGGATGGATTCCTAGCATTGGAAAGGAGATCACAGTCTTCTATGCCACAATTTCTTATTGGGTGAAGGGATTAGCCAAAGAATATATATATACATAACCCATAGACAAAGACAACAGTGTGGTGAAGGCCTGAAGGAACTGGGGGAGGTGAGGGTTGGGTGGAGGTGGGTAGAGCAGGGGAAATAGGCACATCTGTAATAGTGTCACCAATAAAAATAGAATTACAAAAGTAAGTTGATACAGTAAAGTAGATTTGTCTCTTCTCTTTATAGAATGAATACAAGCAGGACTACAACGAATGGTACAAAGGGCTTGGCTGGAGTCCAGCTGGTTCCCTAGAAGTAGAAAAGGCCAAGAAAGCAACTGAATATGCCAGTGATCAGAAATACCGCCAGCACCCCAGCAATTTCCAGTTTAAGAAGCTGACTGACTCCATGGACATGGTTCTTGCCAAGCAGAATGCACTTACCATGAACAAGGTAGGCAGAGCAGCCATCCTTCCACACAGTTCCCGGAGAGGTGGGGCTCACAGCTCTGGTTCTTGTCTGCGGCATGTGGTTCTGGTTCACCACTTCTAGGTGCAGGCAAACAGTCCAGAGCACGTTCTATGCCATTTTCTCCTGCTGCCTACCTCTTAATTTTATTTCTCCTGCCCTTCTGATTGAGTTAGAAATAACTTTTTTTCAGTTATTGTATCTTAAGCATTTTGATCCATCCTAGAAGATAGAAAACACTTAAAAGTTTATTTTTAATATCAGACTTTTATTTCTGTGTCTTCTCTGAATGACATACTATTTTAGTTAATAAATTAATTTCTTCCAATTCAAATTGTGTGCATTCAAATACTGCGCTTTATTTTTTTCTTTCTGGTTTGTCCTCAAAAGTTATTCAAATTTCAAATGCTTTTTTTTTAACTTCCTAGCACTTATACACCATTGATTGGAACAAAGACAAAACCAAGATTCATCTGATGCCCGACACACCGGATATTTTACAAGCCAAACAGAATCAAGCACAGTACAGTCAGGTAAAGCCACATAAAACTTTGGCTTGAAGCTAATTATGTTTATTAAGTGATATAATGGTAAAAAAATTGATGTAAATGCTAAAGCACTAGAAATGGATGACTCAAACCAGCTAGCCAAAATTCCTTGGAGGCAGGAGCTGTTTTGTTTTTCTCAGAGAGTGGGAATTAATAAATAACTGTTGAAAGAAAATATCGTATCAGACAGACCTGGTATGAGTTTTGTTTTGCCATTTATAAGTTGTATAATATTGGGTCTAAACCTTAATTCCCTCATCCCTAAAATTGGGACCACGGAATTGCCCATGACACTGAATTGCTGTGAGGACCAAATGAGAAATTCCATGTAAGGCTCTCAGCACAGAGCCCAACACATAGTCAGTCCTGGATGGCTTTCAGCTGTTTTTGTTATTATTCAGTTTTCACACATATGCATCCATTCCATGAATTTGACTCAGAAAGTTTAACTCATTTATTGCATCTTTTAAAAGGCATCTTATCACTTAGATAATTACTATTTGTTACTTGACTTTTTGTTATCAATTATTTTAACATCTGTGTTCAAAATATGAGTACATAGGCATGTCAGGTTTATTGGGAAAGTTACCCGATATACCTGACATGCCTGTATTGTGTCTGAAAAGAAAAGGCCATACCCCATGATACCCCCTGGTGTGGGGGTTGTCTCAGAGCCAGAAAATTGAAGCCAGGTCACAAGATGCTTAGTCAATGCTGTATTAAACAGCTTGTTTTATTTTTGTCCCTATCTTTAAAGATAAGGTAGATGATATTAGATTTTCCTAGATCTCTATTCTCTAGATAAATTTTTGTTTGGTAATCTCTTGGGGTTTAATACACACTGAATAACAACCACTGAATCATGTCTTTAATTTGCAGAAACTCTATAAACTTGGGTGGGAAGAAGCTTTGAAGAAAGGCTATGATCTCCCAGTTGATGCAATTTCTGTACAGTTGGCCAAGGCTTCAAGAGATATTGTTAGTGATGTAAGTACCACTTTGACTTCCATGAAGATCTGAATCAGGTACCTTAATGTTTCATTTTGTTAATACCAATAATAAACCACAAAAAATTCAGAAGACCTTGGCTATAGAAAATAAATTACCTGAATTTCCTAAGAAAGCACAACCTCTTAATCACAGTCTCTCAAACCAAACAAAACAAGGAATTGGTTTGGAGAGAAAGACTGACTAGAGACAGAATCTAACAATAAATTCTAAGAATGTAAGGGAAGATTCTCCCTAATTCAATTAATTTGGGGCACTCAAGAAGTGTTAGAAAACTAATTAGATGATATATTAGTACCTGCTTTCTGGCTTGAAGGTCAATACCTCATTAAAATGAGGCAATGTGGTAATGAGACTGGAGCAATAACTGCAATAATGATGATTGCAAGTTCCCCAGAATATAAGCTCATTTTCATTCCATGTTATAGGCTCCCTATAAAATTAAGATAGGGTAGGAATTAAAGAAATAGCATCAGTAATTTCCTAACAATGCAACATTTAATAGTACCTATTTTCTTTCCAAGTGAACCTATTAGAAACTTTTGAAATCTTACACTAAAATTAAATGAACTATTAGTGAACTTTCTCACAATTGTACAGATTGTATCTCCTCTGGGTTTCAAATGATTTTTGTATCTATAAAATTTAAGAAAATTAGAGCAATTTTTAAAAATAATAAATTAAAATAATAGGATTTAGAGTCAGAGGATAACTTAAAGGTTATTTAATCCAATCTACCCATTCAATGCCTTACCTCCTCTCCATCTCCAACGTGTGGTCATCCAGTCTGTGAATGCTTATGAATATAAGAGTTTTTGTGTTCAATTCCTTATTGGATCATCTCAAATTATTTTACATTTTCTTATATGGAACTTAACTATAATCCGATACAGTTCTGTGTTCTAGAAATACCACAAAGTAGCTTATTTCCTCTTCCACCTGATATCTCTTCAAACATTTCAAGTTTCTTACAGATTCTCCTTTTATTTTAGTTCTATAATTCCTTCAATCATCTGATCATTTTACTTGTGATTTACTCTATTTTTTTTCAAAACCCTCTCAAAATAAGAGTGCCTCAAAACTCGGTGTTGTTTTCCTGGTACGGAAGGTCGGACCAGAGTAAATGAGCTTCTGACTTGCCTTTCTCTGTGTCCCTACAGAATCTGGGACACTTTTTTATAAGCAGTTTTGTCAGATTACCCATTAAGAGCTTATAGTCAACTTAAATTTCTGAGTATTTGTAATATACAAATCATGAAGTTGGTGTCGAGAGAGTATAACCTAATTCCATGAGGTGTAATATGTGATCAGCATCCAGCATCACGTAAATGCTATTATTACTATCATTATTTTCGTTGTTGGTATTGTCATCCAGTACTCATGCAGTTTTCCCAACTGAGTCTAAATATTGGATTTCACTTTTACTTTCTTAAATTTACCTAGTTCCTTTTGACTCACCTTCTCCATATGTTGAGATCATGTAGAATTTTCTTTCTAATCTAACATATTGTAATTAGCTGTTTTTAACCATTTGTGCATTAAGAAATGGATCCTGAGCAGGACAAGTTTATAGGACACAGCCATGGAAACCACTAAAAATCCTGCTGCTTAATAAACTAATCTTCACTATTAGACCTGTTCATCTTTTTTTTTTTTGGCCATTCTACTTTCCCATTATTCCCTTAAAGATGTCACAAGTGCTTTAGCAAACAATACCCTAAAGTGAGCAAATACAATGCTAGCACATCCCAGGATATATTTCTGCCTCCAACTGGAATTAATATCTCATCACAACCCCTCCTGATGCTCAGTTACATTATATTTCTTTGGAAGCCTCTACTTAAGTTTTACATTTCTTACTAAGATAACATAGACATCCCTTCTCTCATTTCAATTTTGGAAAAAAACATACAAACAAAGCAAATTGAGTTTAACATAACCTCTGTTAATGTTAATAAAAGAACTGTTTCCTCTTATTTCAGTTTAAATATAAACAAGGCTACCGCAAGCAACTCGGCCACCATATTGGATTCCGGAGTCTGCAAGATGACCCAAAGCTTGTGCTGTCCATGAATGTAGCCAAAATGCAGAGTGAAAGAGAATACAAGAAGGACTTTGAGAAGTGGAAAACCAAATACACCAGCCCCGTAGACATGTTGGGGGTGGTCCTGGCCAAGAAATGTCAGGCCTTGGTCAGTGATGTGGACTACAAGAACTACCTGCACCAGTGGACATGCCTGCCTGACCAGAATGATGTTATTCAAGCTAAAAAAGTTTATGAACTACAGAGTGAGGTCAGTTTCTGTAAAATCTAATAGCTTGTATGTTACTTCCTATGTCATATGAGTGGCCATTTAGTCATAGAGAGACAGAAACTAGAAAGAGAAATTATTACTGAATATCTTAAATGCATGTGTTTGTAATGGGTAGACTCACTTGAGTCAAGGGTCCAGATGAGAATGGGATTTTGATGGTTTGCTTTGTGTTTTCACAGAATCTGTATAAGTCTGACCTTGAGTGGTTGAAAGGCATAGGATGGAGTCCCCTGGGATCTTTGGAGGCAGAAAAGAACAAGCGGGCTTCAGAAATCATCAGTGAGAAGAAGTATCGTCAGCCTGCAGACAAGAACAAGTTCACCAGCATTCCTGATGCCATGGACGTAGTTCTGGCAAAGACAAATGCCAAAAACAGGAGTGATGTAAGTACAATTCTTTGAAAATGAATAAAATAAATCATAGTGCCAGATATTTGGTAGGTGCTCAATGTAATTTGCTTAATAAATTAGTAGAATAGCATAGCATCACATCACACAAAATAGCACAACACAGCATAGTGTTTTATACTTAGTTGCTTCCTTTGAATTATAAACTACCCCACACTGAATTATGTAAAAATGGGTGAGCATCAGCTTTTATCACCCAAAGATTGTTTGCTTGTTTGTTTGATTATTTATCCAAAGTGTAATGAGAAAACTATTGATCATTTTTTTTTTCATTGAAACTTGAGTGCATTTAAACCCCAGATTTTGTTGTATGTTGTTGTTGGGGCATAATGTATGTGAGGGAGATATTCTGAGTACCTTACACAGGTGCAATAGAAATGTTATAAAGAAATTATTTTCTTCCATGTGATAATAATGTATTTTGTTTAGCTGAATCAAGATACACAGACAATTATAAATAAATATATTTATAAATGTATATACATGTATACACACACACATATATATATCCCATCATCAACTTCCTTCTGTACAACTGACACCAGTGTCTGACTTGTGCTAGGTGCTCAATAAATATTTATTGAATAAAATAATTTAAGGATAGAAGTATACAGTAATTCTATGCAAAAAAAAGCAGAAAGTAATTATAATTGCTCAGTTAGAAGCACAACCCATTACCCTGGCACATTACAAAAAGTTGAATTATGTGCACTAAAATTCTGGAATTGGTAAGAAAGTTTAAATCAGTATATAATGATAACTGCTTGGCTCTTAGAAGGATCTAAATATACCTAATATGCAGTATATTTTCTATATATCATATATGTTAGTTTTTATATAATGTATATAAGCTCATAATCAGCTTATAGTAAGCACTTGATAAGTTGTAGCTCCTCACTTCCCAATCCACCTCTCACAGATTTCGTGCAAGTTTGGTATCCAAAATTTATAGTAAATGCTGACCTGTCAGTTTTATTATGAAAGTTCAGGGGTTTTTGTTTTGTTTTGTTTTGTTTTTATGATGCAAATTTGAATCCAGTCAGCTGGCTAATAAAACAACAAATTTATGCAAAACATTTCCCCCTTTGGAATCCAAGTATTTTTTTCTCTCCTTGAACCAGGCCTGTTTACAAGGCTCTGGACTAATAAGGTGGTCAGGAGAAAAGCCCTGGGTCATGAAATTTATCAACTCAGTGTCTGAGGACAGACTCCTCAACAGTGTGCCCTGGGTACAGGCCTCAGGAGAGAGGCCCGGAGGTCCTTGGGCCTCCTGTCTCTCCTTTTGAATAGACCAATAATCCATCTCAGGATAAACAAATATTAGCATTTTCTCTATTTCCCCTGGGGTAAAAATGACACATGCCTTTAAACAAATGGTCCAGCTTAATGGTTGGTTGTCAACCAGGGACAATTTTGTCCCACAAGGACATTTGGCAACCCTTAGAGACCTTTTTGGTTGTGACAGTGTGAGGGTGGTGTTCTACTGGCATCTAGTGGCTAGAAATCAGATGTGCTGCAAACATCCCAAAATGTACAAGATGGCCCCCCAACCTGTACCCCTACAAAGAATCATCCACTAATGTGTTGTACAGGTTGACAAACTCTGATCTTACTTACTCAGAAAGGTTAGTGCAGAACCAGCATAAATACATATGGAAATTCACAAGCCTTGCTTTATTTTTGGCCTGAGGGTCTTAATCATCTTCCCTGGGTGATACGGACTGTAGTAAGCATGTTCAGGAAGGAGAAAAGGGCCAACCCCGCACACCCCACACTGCATGTCTCAAAGGGAAATTGACAAGCCCAAGGAACCAATGAGACTTTTAAAATTTTTATATTAAAATAATTTCAGGCACACAGAAATGTTGCAAAAATAATACAAATAATATACATAAATGTTCAGCTATATTGACCAGTTTTGCCACATTTGCTTTTTTTTTTGCTTTCTCTCCCCTCTCTCCTCTTTCATGATGCTATTCTGTCCCTAAATACTTTATTACATATTTCCTGAAAATAAGAACATTCCACAAGAACATAACCACAGCGCAATGATCAAAATTAGGAAATTAATTTTTAAACAATATTAGATCACAGAATTTATTCAATTTTACCACTAATATTCTTTAGAAAAAGTTAAAAAAATTCTGATCCAGTATCCAATCAAAGATCACACGCTGAATTCACTTGTCACGTCTGTAGTCTCCTTGAGTGTGTGGACTGGGTCCTCACTATGCCTTTGTCTTCCAAGTCCTTGACATTTGCAAAAAGCACGGGCCAGTTATTTTATAGACTCTCCCTCAGTTTGGGTTTGTATGGTGTTTCCTCATGCTTAGATTCAGGTTTTGTATCTTTAACAGGATAACGCATGTTGCATCCTCCTGCACACATTATACCAGGAGATAACAGAACATCAGTTTGTCTCACTATTGATCATTTTATCTTTGATCGCTTATTTAAATTGGTGTCTCCAAGTTTCTCCACTGTCATTACTATTTTATGCTTTGTAGTCGATGAGTATCTTGTGGAAAGATTCTCTGACAATGTCAGCATCCTAGTTTTGGTAAATCAAAAACACTTTTGTTTGGGTCTCCTTCTGTGACGAAAGACAGAGGATTGTTCTGGAACATACAGGAATTTTTTATAAATTCTCATAAAAAATCCTTTTGGGAATCCTAATCCCCTCAATAATTATGGGGTATAACTATAAATAATAATGTAGGAAATGAGACTCCCTATTTTCTAGACACACCTTGACTATGTCATCTTTTGAAAAAATAAGTCTGTCTCCCAATTTAACACTGAGGGAAACTTTTACAACCCAGTAGATGGAGAATTGCTGCTCCATTTTATTATCTTGGCAAAGGCTCCAATTCTTGGGTTGATTTCTTAGGCAGGGTTATCTGTAACTTGGAAAAGGTAATTCATAATCTCCATTTTGAAAGGCAATTATGTCCCAGATAAGGCAAGAAATACTGTAGCTGTTTTCTGCTTATACTATCTGCTTATGCTATCAATAGTAAATCTCAATTCAGATGAATTCAGTAATCCTGTTTCAAGTTAGCTATGTCATTCACTATTCTAACAATACCACTGAGAAACCCTTATTTCTCATTTTAGAGACTTTATAGAGAAGCTTGGGACAAGGACAAGACTCAAGTCCACATCATGCCGGATACACCCGACATTATTCTGGCTAAAGCAAACTTAATCAACACAAGTGATGTGAGTTTCCAATTCAGCATGTGTTTTCAGAAAGCTAATTTTAATTGCTTCTAAGGCAGTAAATTTGTTTGCAAGTTATTTCGAATGCCTGGGTTATTCATTCCCATTAATGAACTACATGTGACTTAGATTCCTCATTTACTGGCTTTTAGCTGGAATATCAGCACAATGCTGCTCCCTATCTCAGGCAGAGATGGGGTGCTGTCTGTCCCGGTAGTCCATGCTTACACTCATCGTCATGATGTGCTGGTCTCTGTCACTCTCCCCTATGTGGAGAGGAGCTCCTTGGGGGCACGGACAATTGCTAACGAATCTGCAGTGCCTCACTAGGGTAGTGCCTGACCCATAAAATTCAATGAAATGTCAATTGAATCAGCATAACAAAACTCTTGCAGGAGAAATTCATTTTTATTTTTATTGTCATAATAGCATAATCTCCTGAGATTTATAGACATAAACATTAAGTACTTTAAAAACAAATTCTAAAGCCTAATAGAAAGACTTTAATATTAAGTAAGGTATTAAAGGTAATGCCACAAAGAAGAAAAAATATATATGTATAAACACACATCCAAAATCAACAGGCATTTTAAACAATCTCATTTCTGGATAAAATGTATTAAATTACATTCTCAATTATGTAATTATGTAACAAATCTGGAAAAAAAGTTTATTTCACTTAAGCTTATAAAATTCAATTATTTAAATTTCCCTCAAATAATCTTACATGTTAAAAATTATGAAGGACTATGTTTCATACCTACAGCTGTGATCCGACTTTGGTTGGCCTTCCACTGTGAAGCAGACTCCGTTTCACAAGGCTTCAGCTCCGTGGAAGAGGCAGCTCATTAGGCATGATTTCCCCCCACTAGAGGTGTTAGATGAAAAGGCATTGCTCTTTGCTAAGAAAAACTTCTAATGAAACACTCTAAGTTAATTGGAAAACAGCACCTAAATGATATTTTATTTTCTTTCTCTATCAATTTACTTCTGCTCTATTCTCATAAGCATTTGAAAAGCACTGGCATTTAATTTTGTTGATGTAGGTAATTGAAGAGCTTTGACGTTTAAAACAGAATCATTAGCAATCAATGGGGATAATTTCCAATTACATTTGCATATTCTAGATACTATTCCCATGGACTCTTAAAATATTTAGCACATTGGACTCATTAGGCTGCAGTTGTTTATTTCCCAAAGTAATCTTCATCTCTTCACAGAAACTCTATCGAATGGGTTATGAGGAGTTGAAGAAAAAAGGCTACGATCTTCCACTGGATGCCATACCAATCAAAGCAGCAAAGGCATCGCGAGACATTGCCAGCGAAGTAAGACTTTATCCCATTTCTGTTGATTCGGTTGCAATTTATCATTCCCAGTCTCAATTTCATTTTAAACTGAACAAAATCTTTCAAGGAGTAACAAATTAAAACAGAGTGAAATGATTCCAAACCTGCAGTGTGAGGTGAGGATGAGCTCAAGGATGCATTTATTTTGTATGAAATTTGAGCTGGATTTAGCCTTTAATCTTTCATATAAAAAAACCCTTAAATCTGCGGCTCTCTAAGCTTAGTAAAATATTTGAAGTTAATGTGTTTTTTAATTTGCCACAAATATGGCAACATACGTTAATCTTGAAAGGAATAAGACTTTTTTTTTCCTTTAGTACAAGTACAAGGAAGGTTTCCGCAAGCAGCTCGGCCACCACATTGGAGCCCGCAACATCAAAGATGACCCCAAGATGATGTGGTCCATGCATGTGGCCAAGATCCAGAGTGACAGGGAGTACAAGAAGGACTTTGAGAAGTGGAAGACCAAGTTCAGCAGCCCCGTGGACATGCTGGGGGTGGTCCTGGCCAAGAAGTGCCAGAGTTTAGTCAGTGATGCAGACTACAAGAACTACCTGCACCAGTGGACGTGCCTGCCTGACCAGAATGACGTCATCCACGCTCGGCAGGCCTACGATCTCCAGAGCGATGTGAGTCTAAGATTTTCCTTTGGCCAACAAAACAACACATATGCTTTCTTAAGCATCATTAATCCCTAAAGTGAGGGAAATTAAGTTTATACAACTGAGTTATACTTCCCTCAACTAATGGCCACACTCTGTGCAGTCACCCAAACATTATTCCACAAAGAAAGAACCAGCAAAGCCCCCATTGCTTTGGTAGAATCTTCTAGACTGTTGGCCTAGAAGAGTTGGGTCTTTCTCTACATGTTGCTGTTTCAAATGTTTTTCAAAATATTGCTTCTAATACGAATATTTTGTTGATATACAAGACATACCAAAATGTTGAAATTTCCTGTGAACTCAATCATTGAAATATATACTAGACTATACTATAGTTTTACTTCTTTAGGGACCTGTTATTATGCTCATGCTTAGTTATCTGGCATTTATAATTTCAGAATTTGTACAAGGCTGACCTTCAGTGGCTGAAAGGCATTGGCTGGCTGCCTAGTGGCTCTCTGGAGGATGAGAAGAACAAGAGAGCCATGCAGATTTTGAGTGACCATGCCTATCGTCAACAGCCAGACAAGTTCAAGTTTTCCAGCCTTATGGACTCCATTCCAATGGTTTTGGCAAAAAACAATGCTATTACCATGAACCATGTAAGTTCTTTCTTATTTAGGAGGAGTATTAACTTTGTCTCTGTGTGACTAAACACTGAAATCTGTTTCTATAAAAGAAAAATCACCTTCGATTCTTTTGTTTTGTATTGAAGTGGTTTTTAAGTGAGTGTTGTGCTTCTTCCTGACCCAGGACATCTGGGCCAGAAGGTGTCATGAACACCCACTCACAGAGCACACTGTCTTTACTCTTATTAGAAACCAGATTATTTGCTGGTATGTATACATTACTGGCCCACACTAGTCATGTTTTCTTTGTTTGTTTTAGCGCCTCTATACGGAAGCTTGGAATAAAGATAAAACCAGTATCCACATTATGCCGGATACCCCTGAAGTTTTACTAGCTAAACAAAACAAAATAAATTACAGTGAGGTAAGCAATGTATTCATGCTGCATGCTATATTTTCCTTACACTGCCTGCACTTTATAAATCAAACTTAAAATAATTTATATCTGTTTCAGAAACTATATAAACTTGGCCTAGAAGAGGCCAAGATCAAAGGCTATGACTTGCGGCTAGACGCCATTCCCATCAGGGCGGCCAAGGCCTCCAGAGACATTGCCAGTGAGGTGAGCGCACCTGAAAAGGTCTTGGCCTTAGGTTTGACAGTTAATCTGTGAGGTTAAAGTTCTTGCTAACAGTTTTTTTTCTCTCAGTAAAAGGTTTAAAATAATGGTAGTAAAATTCTCAACAAAATACTAAACCCTGGTGATGGCTGAGTTCATAGCAACATATATTTCAAAATAGTGTCTATTTCCTGCTGAACAAAAGCATTGGATACTTGACTGTAGTTCAGACATCCTTTCGACTTTTCCACATGATGTATCCTAATATGCAATCAAACTCATTTTAGGGTACCTTCAACATCCAGCCCATGCCCTAAGAACCAATGAACCTATAAGGGCTGAATGAAGGGGACATATTATTCTATGTAAAGTCCATCTATTCACATGGACTGTATGTCTCTGCATCCAGTGATTGGCTATGGATATTTATTTTCTTAAAACATAAATTTGCTCAAAATTATTTTTAATTTATTTCCAAAATATGGATAGTGACCATCATAACTTAAAAATAAATGTCCAACAATCACAGAAGTGGAGAAAGCACTAATATATACCAATATAATAGAAAATCTGCTGCCATTAAAGTTCATGTTTATAGAGAATATTTAATGATACAGAGAAATGCTTATATAATTGAAAAAAGCAGGTAAAACCCATATACAGTATGACTCAAATTTTAATTTTATTCTCCCCACCCCTTCTCTCTCACTCACTACAAAAAGCAGTTTTTTTCCATTGTTATCCCTGAATGGCAAAACATCTTCATTTTTATTTTATTTTCTATATACATATGCATATGCTTTATTTTCTAAATGGTTTATAAGATATTTACGGTCAAATCATTATCTTTTTAATGAATAGAAAAAATGTGAACTTAATAATTGCTTTTTACTAAATGTTAAAATAAGTGACTATCAGCATTTTTCTTCTTCTAGTTCAAGTACAAAGAAGGCTATCGTAAGCAGCTCGGCCACCACATTGGTGCCCGCAACATCAAAGATGACCCCAAGATGATGTGGTCCATGCATGTGGCCAAGATCCAGAGTGACAGGGAGTACAAGAAGGACTTTGAGAAGTGGAAGACCAAGTTCAGCAGCCCCGTGGACATGCTGGGGGTGGTCCTGGCCAAGAAGTGCCAGACATTAGTGAGTGACGTGGACTACAAGAACTACCTGCACCAGTGGACGTGCCTGCCTGACCAGAATGACGTCATCCATGCTCGGCAGGCCTATGAACTCCAGAGTGACGTGAGTACCCGATGGTGATAATGGCATGCAAGGGTGGGAAATCAGTGAATTTTTACCCCTTGGAGATAGTAGCAAATGGCACCAAGTTCACCCACCCCCCACAAAGAGGGGAATAGCATTTCTTTTTCCCTTGTGTTAATTGTTTAACCCTCCAGACCAAAAAGGAATATTGTCTGATACCTGCCTGGCCACTAAACTAAATTTTCAATAGGGCTCTTACTTTATTTCATATCCTTTAGATGAAAATTATTTCCCAATGCAGAGATAAATATTTATTGACTATTTGTGTCAACAGAATATATACAAGTCAGATCTCCAGTGGATGAAAGGCATCGGCTGGGTTCCCATCGGCTCTTTGGATGTGGAAAAATGCAAAAAGGCAACTGAAATTTTGAGTGATAAAATCTATCGCCAGCCTCCAGACAAATTTAAATTTACCAGTGTGACTGATTCTCTGGAACAGGTGCTGGCCAAGAATAATGCCATCACCATGAACAAGGTGAGGCTCCAAAATTCAGAGAATCAAGGTAGGACTCCTAAAGCTGAATCAAAGAAAAAGAAACATAATCAAGAAAAGAAAGTAGTGCTGAACCCCAAAAGACTATCTATCTATCCATCTATCCATCTATCTCAGTCTGATATGTTATTTATAATATTACTTATGTAATTGTTTTATGGTTTTAATAAATAGCATATTTTTATAGAAAATAATCTCTGCCTAAAAGATATTCTCAATTTCCTTTTGTTCACATACATTTCAGGTTATCAGAAATATTTATTCTACTATGAACTGATTACTTTACTTGAAGAAATGTGTATATAATACATAATGTGTTAGAATGCATCGCCTTTCATTATTTTTGTTTATAAAGTTCTTGTGGCCCTGAAACTCTTAATAATTTTACACTGAATTTTTTTTCTGATGACAGTGTATGTTTTCTTTGATAGCGCTTATACACAGAAGCTTGGGACAAAGATAAAACCCAAGTCCACATCATGCCAGACACCCCAGAAATTATGCTGGCAAGAATGAACAAAGTCAACTACAGTGAGGTAGGAGCAAATGCTAATTCTATAACATTTGCATGCTGTTTCTAACTTCAATTAATCTATTCCATGGTTATATAATACTAAATGACAACTTTATAAAGAATCTCTTTTTGCTCTGTGTGAACGCCAAGTCCTGTATTTCTTAGTCACCATGCTAAACATCAAATTTCAAGTAACACAGACTATCATTTAGGAAGTACAAACTGTAAGAACTAATGATGTAAGCAGTAAGATTAGACTTTTCCCTTTTATTAATTTTTTTTTATTTTTTAATATGAATTTATTTAAATTTTTAAAATGAGAAGCATCCTCTTAATGGAAAGCTGAAATCTAATACAAAGATGAAATATATGTGATAGTGTAATTATTCTTCAGAGAATTAGAATCCTTTTTAAAACCATAAATATTAGTCGTTGTTTTCATCATATACAATATAAAATGAACAATAGAATTTAATTAAGAAAAGGATAGTGGGCTTTTTCTTATTAAGAATTATCAGTTTCTCATTAACTAGGCAAAAACTAGAATAGTACCTTTTGCCACTACTACTAGAACACACAGTAGAATCTGCGGGAAATGCCTTCTGTTCCCACCAGGGCCACCAGTGTCCCAGACCTTACTGCCACCTTGACAAGTCTTTCTTCTGCTGCTGAATGTCTTTCATCTGGTCCTCCAGATACATTTTCTGCCCTTTTCCCTTTTCCAACCTGCTGTGCACCTCAGGAGGCAGATTATTAAACTTTGCACCAAATAGACTCCCTTGCCCTTTAGCTTTCTGCTAAGTTCATCCAAAAGGAGCCATTGAAGGAGACAAGCAAGCGGGCTGGAAAGAGAGAGAGGCCAGTGCATGTATTCCCACGGTTCTCTCTGTGGGGGCTCTCTCTGTGGTTTGACAATGGCTGCTAGGCAGTCCTTTCCTAAGCTTACAGGTCTTTCCAGATCCCAGCAACTTCTTATCATTATCCTTTCAGGAGTGTAGTGACCTCCTGCTGTTGCCAAACCTAGGGTTGATTTCCCTTGGTCCTGCTCACACCTTTGTAAATAGTCCAGTCCTTAAACTGTCCGGAATCACCCCTTTTGGGTGTGCTCTCTGTTTTCTCCCAAAATGCTGGCTGATTGACTCTTCTCACCCTTAAACCTGATCACCTCATTACTTCAGAGTTCAGGTGGCTAAAAAAATGATCTACCAACCAAACTTAGATTAATGTGCTAATGGTGGTCCATGACTTTACTGTTTATCTTAGAAAGAAGTTCAAATGTGATTCATATCTAACAAACCCAATTTTGCCCTCATTTCCTCCACTTGGTTTTATTCATTGTTCCATCCTTCCTTCACTTTTTAAAAATTTTTTAAGAAATTAGCAATAAACCAAATACACATTTATTTCCTTTCTCCACTACACAGCTGTCCTAAATATATATTTAGGGCCATGTGCCGCCATCGCAGAAGCACAGATGTTTAGGCTGAGAGGTCAGCCTCTCCTAGAGCAGGAGTCCGCACCCAGTACATAGGTTGTCATCCTGCTTTTGCCTCATTGTTCTCAGTGACAAAGAGCTTATCTCTTAAGTCAACCCATTTGTTCTGGAAATCCCATTAGAAGATGCTCCTGGTGTAAACACTTCTCTCTGCAGACCCACACAGCCCTGTGAGGCCATGCAGACCAGTCTGCGCCCGCTCCAGGGAGAGGGCAATGGCAGCTGGGCGCCTCCCCTGCCACAGCACCCAGGCTCTCTTCTAATCCAGACAGCCCGAGTTCCTGGGCATTCCTCACATGACCCCCCTGCTTGAGCAGGACTCTCAGAATCAAACAAAAGTCTGCAAATGAGGAATGATTGATGTAGAATATGGTTGACGTCCTGTGTCCTCTTTCGGACATCTGACCTCCATTTCTGCACTGTGTATCTCAGGGCCAGCGGCAGCCATGTCCCATCTGAGGCACTTGGAACTTGGGATCACCTGAAATGCTAAGACATCATGGGCTTAAGATAGGTTTCCTCTTCCTGCATTTGTACATTTAGCAATTTAAATCCCGGTTCAAAGATTAACATTTATCTCTCCGTGGTTTCTTCTTCTTAGATTGGTCCTATTTGTTTAAGCCCATGGAGACTTTTGTAACTCTTAGATTCTGTCAGATGATGCATTAGTTATTTCTCCCAGGTTTGTGCTCTCAGCAAGAAAAATAGTGTTTCTTTGACAGCTTAAGTAAACAGTGTATCACTCTTATGCAGAATGTAATTTAGAGAATTTAGATAGGTTAGCCACCATTTTAAGTCATTTTATTTTGGAGGGGTGAAAACTGTAATTTTAGAGCTTATGTAACTAGCTCTTGTCATCAAAAACTAAAAGCACAGAAGGCTTGGAACTCTCAAAAGTAAGATTATAGGCACCTACCTGTACAGAACTTAGTGAATTATTTCAGTTCCCATCTGTTTTGGGGCATGAATGTCAACATCTTACTGACCTTTTTTTTTTTTTGCCCAAATTTAGAGTTTGTATAAACTTGCCAATGAAGAAGCCAAGAAGAAAGGCTACGACTTGCGGAGCGACGCCATCCCGATCGTGGCGGCCAAGGCGTCCAGGGACATCGCCAGTGATGTGAGTTGTCAGTTTTATTCCAAGGATGTGATCCAACAGAGATGACATTCTCACTAAACTAAATCTTTAAAAAGAACTTTTCTGGCCCTTTGAAAATATGTCCTGATGTGTTTGTGTGGGGCTTTTGAAAAACCTAATTTTGAGGGAAGCAAAAAATGTGATATTCATAAGAGGCGTTTGTAAGCTTTAGGATGCAGCATCTTCCATTACAACTAATGCGCTAAGAGAGAGAAAGACCCATGCGTGTGGAAGTTGTCAGAGGTGGCTGCAGGCTTGGAGACACTTGTATAAAAATTATCACAGTGCTTATAGAAAGTAACTCAAAAACTTAAGTTCTCTCAGTGAAAATCAGGGCTTGGCTTAATATAACATTTTAACATACAACATTTTAAAAATGTATATGACACTTGCCTTACAATTCACTATTACAGGATTACTGAAAGAAGATCGGAACCAGGGGTGGTTACTAACCTAAGCTCACACCGTTAACAATAGCTCCTGGCTGTGCAGCTCCTACCTCCCAGAATAAAACCATCGTCTTTTCCTGGGGACGCAGGGAATTTTCAAGGAACAGACTGCTGCTCTAAAAATTGAGACCCAATATTCAGGAATGTGGAAACATACTGTGCACTGCCCTTTCTATTGGAAAATTATGTTAATGACTCACTTAATTTACATATGTTGGATTTCCCCTACAAATGGATTTATGCCAACAATAAGAAATAATGAAATAATGATAACCAAAGTACTTGTAACTCTTTGCTAAGAGCTTTGTATGTATTATTTTACTTACTCCTCATAATTATCCTAGGATAATAAACCCTAATAAATAGTGTTACTATCCCGTCTTTGTAAATTGATTAAGCAGCTTGTCTAAAATCAAACTTGGTGGTGGAGTTGAAACTCCAAGCAACCTCATTCCTTTCCACTGTACCATGTTGCCTCTTGCTGACTCATCTACATTTTCTGAGCTTTCTTTAAGACTAAGAAGCATGTATTTTAGACAACTAGCTCAGATTGTAGGACAAAGGCATTGGACACAGAATAATGAAAACATTGTTGGCCCACGTGGAACCCTGACTTTGTTAGGAACATGCTCTATGCAGTTAGGCTGCTGCAAAGGTTTAACTAGAACAATTAGTTTCAAAGTGTTGCCAAGCACTTGCCATCACCAGTGAATGAATGAATCCATTATGAAAAAATAAATTCCCTCTGTTGCTACGGCACATAGCCCTTGACGTAGAGTACTACCCTTGCAACCAGTGATGTCATTGCTTACTAAACACATCAAGTCACCAAGTGCATCCCTTTCCTGACATGCTTTTAGTGCATAAAATCCATTTCTCCAAGGTTCAAATGGCCTCTTCCCCACTTCCACCAGTAACTTCTCCCCACTGTGTGTACTTCCTGCCTCCAGAACTATTTCTTATTACAAGGCTATACGTGATTTAGGGTATACACTACAATTATACTGATTACACCTATTACTGGTTACCTCTATGAACTTTTATGGTAAAGGTCAAGGTACCGGCTTGAGTTAGTGCTTATTAGCAAATATCGAGTTACAACTGAGATGTAAGCAAGATGATTTTGGACAGACTTGGGACCTCTAAGATTTACAATAAAAACCTAATTTGTACATTTTCATTTCAGTACAAATATAAAGATGGTTACCGCAAGCAACTTGGCCACCACATTGGAGCCCGGGACATTAAGGATGACCCCAAGATGATGTGGTCCATGCATGTGGCCAAGATCCAGAGTGACAGGGAGTACAAGAAGGACTTTGAGAAATGGAAGACCAAGTTCAGCAGCCCTGTGGACATGCTGGGGGTGGTCCTGGCCAAGAAGTGCCAGACATTAGTGAGTGACGTGGACTACAAGAACTACCTGCACCAGTGGACGTGCCTGCCTGACCAGAATGACGTCATCCACGCTCGGCAGGCCTATGAAATTCAGAGTGACGTGAGTACACCCTCTATATAACAGATCTGTGTGTAGAAATAAACTGTACAAAAATTATTCTTTGTATACAGTCAATGGCCTTCCCAAACTAGGATTTACTGAATGATATTTAAATATTTGATATTTGAGTCAGTTTTATGACTTTATTGTGAATATGTTAATAGGATTGATAAGGAAGTGAAGTATATCAACTGGACTTTATCTTATCAAAGTAAAACTGTAATTAAGCAAATTTAGAATTCAGGGTCCATCAGAGGGAGACTTTTTTTTATTCTTTTAAAGGGAAAAGAACACATTTTAATTTTTAAAAAATTACTCTGATATTGGTTTTTAGCTCTGCTTACAAAACAAATGAGGCCGTAATTAATGGAATACTAATGCCTGCTACATTGCTATATGCTACACCTCTAAACGGTATTCGTATGAAATAAAAAAAAACACTGTGCCTGGAAGCTGTTGGATCATTTAATAATCCTTGTTCCTCTTAGCCCGGCTCTCTGTGTGGAAGGATCACATGGTAATGGCAGACCTAGGATCTGTGAGAAGCAGATGCACCCTCTCAAAACAGTGTGAAAGCCCATTTCCCGCAGCATGTGTTTTATAAATGTTTCAAGGAATTATTAAACATTAGAGGGCTTTGGAGAATAAAGCAAATTAATAATAATTATACATTAATTGGCTTTTCCTAGAAACTGTTATAGCCCACCTGTGAAAAATTCCATATCTGGTCTGTAACTTTCGACACACAGAACCCTGTGTCTTGAAATTCTTTCCAAAAAGAAAGGCATTGCCTGCCCAGGAAAGGTAGTTAAAAATGGTTAGTGTCACACATAGTGTGACAGCACTGACAGACTGCTTGCGTTCACCTGTTGAGTGCTTTTCAAGATCGCTGCCCTCACACTGTGATACACTCAGAGATGTGGGAAGCATCTGAACATTAAAGTGCCCTCCAGGTGTATAAAATGTTATCGTTTTCATTTTTCCTGTTGTTATGTAAGGGACAATAACTACTCAGCATAAGGCAACTACAATAGGCTTTTGTCTACACTGCAAAACATCAGTGTATTTTTCTACTTCATTGTTGTTACAAGTGAAGTCCTTCAAATGTTGGGCAAAGATCCAATCCCATTGTTGTGAAATAGTTACGAATATTTAATGGACACACAAAAATTATTTTTAATAAATATTTTTATTTTTTATTTATTCTTTCAACTGCTGCTTATATTCAATATTATTTTGTATTAGTTTCAGGTGTATAGACAGCATAGTGGTTAGACAATTATGCATTTTACAGTGATCCCCCTGATATTTCCAGTACCCACCTGGCACCATACATAGTTATTACACTATTACTGACTATTTTTCCTATACTGTATTTGACATCCCATGACTATTTTGTAACTACCGATATGTACTTCTCAGTTTCTTCACCTTTTTCACCCAGTCCTCCAACCTCCCTCCCCCCTGGCAACCATCAGCCTGTTCTCCGTATCTATAAGTATGTTTCTGTTTACAAAAATCTTCAACAGAGAGTAAAGTGAGAAATAAAGATATGAAAAGATGATTCTGGAAAGGAGTCCATACTTCCCATCCTGAGAACTTGGTGGGGAAGAGACTGGGCCCAGGACCAATGAAACTGCCCGTTATTGTCCTGAATCTTGGACTGCGTTACAGCCGTAAAACTAATGCCCCAGGGCGTCAGGGATTCTGTATCATCGTCTTCATGATTATGTTTTAACTTCTCTCTCTCTCTTTTTAAAAATAAGAGTGTTACAGATATTTTGAAATATAATAAAAAATATATTGATGGCAATAATAATCCAACCACTCCTGCTTATGTAATTTCTCACACAATATATCTACACAATGTATGTGCTATTCTTTAATTTAATATTACATTAATGGCATTTCTACAAGTCATCAATATTCTTAAAAATATGACTTTTAATAGCTGCAGACTATTTCATTTGACTAAGGCTAACATTTATTTACTGATAACCCATTGCTGGACATAAAAGTGGTTTCTCTCACTCTGGCTTGGCGTTCTTTTCCTTTGAGCGTGGACACCACATTCACCGAACTGACTGACAGAAGATGTTAGTTTGGATCACTTCTCCCCTAACAAACTGAAATATCTGATCACTTTTTGTTAAGGCTGGGAGACATTTTGGCATCATTTTTTTAACATAGTTCTTTTCATCAGCCTAATACTTGTTTTCTATGAAAAGTAGCAACAACCAGAATTGTACTTTATTACTGATTTCATTTCCATCTTTACCCTAAATCTTTTGATTTGCTGAAGAGTTTTTGCCTTTTTCCTCTTCGCAGAATGTGTATAAGTCTGATCTCCAGTGGATGAAAGGCATCGGCTGGGTCCCCATTGGGTCTCTGGACGTGGTCAAGTGCAAGAGAGCTGGAGAGATACTGAGTGACAACATCTACCGCCAGCCTCCAGACAAATTTAAATTCACCAGTGTGACCGATTCCCTGGAGCAGGTGCTGGCCAAGAACAACGCCATCACCATGAACAAGGTGAGCCTCAGCTGCCCCAAGCTTCTCCAGGATGCCAAACGGTGTCACGACCCTTAAATGACTAGTGGAGATATAAGCATCCATGAAACTGTGGGATCACATTTACCTCCTAAATTACATACTTGAAAAGCCTCTAAATAATTTCTATGATTCCTGGTTTTAACCTTGATAACCAGCACTAAGACTCAAACCTCCAACTGAATACCTTTATTCAGGTCTGGTTTATTTTCCTTCATTAGAACGATAACAATCCTGTTTTAATTTGACACTTTGTAATTCTTCTTTCAAATGGTTTTCTATGACCATCTTCTTTGACAGCGTTTATATACGGAGGCCTGGGACAAAGACAAGACTCAAATTCATATAATGCCTGACACTCCAGAGATTCTGTTGGCAAGGCAGAACAAAATCAACTACAGTGAGGTAGGAGCAAAAGTCTGTGGCACTACCCTTATTTTGTTGTTGTTGTTGTTGTTGCAATTGCTTGTTTTTCTACACTTTTGTGGAGGTGTTCAACTATGGTGGTGCGTGTGGCTCCATATGTGAGTGAACACTCGGTCCATCCAACCTCTCATATCTGGCTTGCACATCATAGGCATCAGATTCCACAGACAAAGTGAAGTCACATTCTCTTTTCAGTTTATGGCAACTGCTAGTGTGAGTTAGTGGATTGAGTAGTGTTTTTGACATTTCCAAGAAGTAGGATAGCCAGATAAAATTCTGGATCAATATTTATACTAAAATATTATTTTTTGTTTACCTGAAATTCAAGTTCAACTGGTCATGCTATCCTTTTATTTGCTAAATCTGGCAACCTAGTAAGAATGCTCTAACAATATGCACCTCTTCCCCACCTGGATATTCAGTAAAACTAAGGAGTAGAAATAAAACTCAAAATATCAAATTTTTTTTACTGCTAAAGTTAAGTTCAAGGACACATTTTTATAAGAGGCAGACCAGCTGCTAATTAAACTTCAGAATTGGGCTCCTCATCCAGGCACAGGCCACATGGGAGCGGGACAATCAGCTCCACCCCTCCCAGGGGTGAGGTCCTGCTTAGAGCCCAGAAAAACAGAGGACCTTGTTCCTAGAGGGAGCAGTTTAGGGCTGAGCTGGGCCTGCCCAGGTATCCCATCCATACCTGGGAGATAAATCGGTAAATCACTGCACCTCTCCAGGGACAGTAAAGGTGCAGTAAAAAAGGAGCAAAGCCTGAGAAAATAATGGAGCTCCTTTGGTAGAAAGAAAACCTCAGGCACGAAAAGAAGTATTCTCCATTAATAACACTGATTGCTTTTCTTTTTAACTAAAATGCAATTTTATAGCTGCATGTTTTACTAATATGATACAACTAAAGTCTAGAATCAAAGCTGTTTTTAAGGCCAAGTTGTCTATATTTTAAATTGTATTTCAATCTTTTTCTTATTTGTTTTTTAAACATTATAAAATATTACATGATTGTCAAAATTATCAAAAATAATAAAGAAATGAGTAAATGTATGTAAATATATATGTACATATATATGTGTGTGTATATATATACACACATATATATATGGTCTGCCCAGAAAGTATCCAGCCATGTAATATTGACAAATAGAGGCATTTGTTGAAGAAGATACAAGATACAAGAAATATTGCATATAGGACAATGACACCTCAGCCACCTTCAAAGTTGGCACCTTGGGACCTCACACAGTTCTCCCAGTCACTATCAGCTGCCCTGTCATATTTTCCTGAATCTCACTGACAGCCTGAAATCTCTTCCCTTTCAAAATTGATTTTAGTTTGGGGAAAAGCTAGAAATTGCAGGGCACCAAATCTGGGCTGTAGGGGGGCTGAATCACTTGGATGATTTGATGTTTTACCAAAAAATTCGGCACAAGACTATGCACAAGTAGATGCATTGTTGTGATGAAGCCGCCAGTCACCAGTTGCCCATAGCTGTGGCCTTCTGAATCATCTGAATTATTTCTGCAGAGGAATGTTGAAGCTTAATACAAAATTGGATGTGGATTTGTTGCTCTACTCACTCAATCATTTTGAATGCAATGGCCACACACTACACATGCTCACTCAACCATGTCTACTGCCCCCACTGACTAGTACAGCAAAGTCATCATTGTTCACACATGTGCACTCCAGTCCACTCTCCTTGGCTGCCAGGCTGCACTGATATTGTGCTAACTGTTCTCATTATATTAACAATGGCTGGACTTTTTCTGCACAGACCTCATATATTATAAACAAAGAAATTAAACATTGTTCTGAAATTTCTTTTTCTCTTAGAAATACGTATAGATTGATATTTTATGATCTATTATTATTATGATCATATTAATCAATGTTGATATGCATAATATATAATTTAATCTGCATATGATATATATTAATCTATTACATATTATTGTAACTTAACAATAGATTAATATATCAATCTATGCTATATATTAGATTAACACATCTGTGTTAATACCCACTCATTTGTTTCTAATACTATATAGTTTTTTTTGATAAGATATATTTGCTTTCAACATTGCTAGATTTTTTTATTGTTTCCAGAGCCTTTTCTTTTTTAAATGATGTGGTGTGTCAATAATCTCTAAGTGGTTGCTGTCAGACCTTTGCTCTAGCTCTGACTTTCTTTCTGTAGACTCTGTACAAACTTGCCAATGAAGAAGCAAAGAAGAAAGGCTACGACTTGCGAATCGACGCCATTCCAATTGTAGCGGCCAAGGCCTCCAGGGACATCGCCAGTGACGTAAGTAACACCACTCCATGTATGTACATGGCTGGATGGGGTCGGGGCTCTTCACAGTCATTATTACCACAGGAAGATGCATCTGGATGCCAGTTCAAGCACATTTTTTGTGACTTAAATGAAACAATGTTTTTCATTTGGGAAAGCTCTTTTGCATTTTTAACTCCAAAAGACTTGAATATTCAGGTCCCATAGGGAGAGGGTGTCCTAGTCTTCAGTGTAAAATTGAATTTGAATCTGAAGTTTTTCCTATCTATGATTATGAGACATTATCTCCATATTTTGAGCACGTGGCCTATGCAGAAACAAGAAAATGCCAGAAAAGCTAAAAAAAATAACTTGGTTACATATATTGGTTGAACATAAGAAAAAGGCCTGGTTACAGTTAGGTCTAGGGAAATACACCTTTCCCCAAACTTGCTCTGGACTTCTGTCAACTCTTTCTTTGAAAGGAGTTGTGCTTCTTTATATGCTTCCTTTTGAGTTCTTAAATGAAAACAGAAAAGCAAAGGCAAACACCTCAAAACAACCAAATGGTGACCGACTTTTCTTCCCGCTGTCTCTGAAGGAAGTGGGTCCTAAATGTACATTAGGAGTTGTGTGACATTGTCACCTCAAGTGGAGAGAAAGTGTCCAGAGTCAGCATTTACCACCACCTCCAACAATATGCTTTATGGAAGTTGTATAATTTGTTTTCTCATTTGAGGACTCTGAGCAAACCTTAGCAAAATTTGATTTTTGACAGAGCAAGAAGCACAGGATGGAAAAACCAGGCCCGTCCATTTCAGGGAGTCAGGTGACCCAGTCAGTAGAAGTCAGCAAAGCCAGACTTGGGAGGGGCAATATGTAGTCTGGAGGGTGAAATGGTACCTGTGGACTTAGGAGTAGCATTCCCAAAACCATGTGTAAAAATTCTGGGTTAGTGACTTTACCAGCCCAAGCTGAAGCGAAGGTAGCGTACAATTCCAACTGATTTTCTTAAAAGTGTTGCTGCTTTTATTTCCAGGGACTTAATGTCTGCAAACCCTAAAACTGTTTGGCGTACCTTCCCATTTAGAGTATTTTTGTGAACCCTAATCAGAGTTTAGAATGAGGAGATAAGTTCATATTCAGATGATTATATTTCTCTGCAAAATTACCAATTTTAAAATAATAAACTTTTAAATTAAAAAGACATTTAGTTTTTTATATTGATTTTTATTTTTGAAATGACTGATTTTATTTCAGTACAAATACAAAGATGGATACCGCAAGCAGCTCGGCCACCACATTGGTGCCCGCAACATCAAAGATGACCCCAAGATGATGTGGTCCATGCATGTGGCCAAGATCCAGAGTGACAGGGAGTACAAGAAGGACTTTGAGAAATGGAAGACCAAGTTCAGCAGCCCCGTGGACATGCTGGGGGTGGTCCTGGCCAAGAAGTGCCAGACATTAGTGAGTGACGTGGACTACAAGAACTACCTGCACCAGTGGACGTGCCTGCCTGACCAGAATGACGTCATCCACGCTCGGCAGGCCTATGAAATTCAGAGTGACGTGAGTACTGAGACCCGTTAAATACCACCCATGATAGTAATACAGTAATATTCCCTGGGTGTGCCACAAGATTTTTTGAAACATGCAATACCTGACTATTTAGTTGGGGGCATTGACCTCGTTTCCCTTAGGTTGTCAAATAAAAAAAAAATGACAACATCCAGCACAACAACAGCTGTCCAATGTGAGTGAATCAAAATTATACCTATTTTTTGTCAGATCAACAAAAAGTATATTTTTGATATACTGCAGAATTTTACTAATTAGTTTATGTGTGCCATGAGATGGAAAAGGTTAAAAATCACTGTAGTAATACATAGATAACAGTCTAAGATTAGGCAGAGCTATCGAAAGGATGTTTTTTTTCTCTTCATGCCTCATTCACTTTTCTTTCAGAGAGGACATAATATTTTTAAACAGAAAGATATGAAATTTGGCTATCCAAGTTTCCCAGTCTTTTTCTTTTATTTTTGAAATCAGGTGTCATTAACAGCTTTAGTAATACTTGCTTTTGTGTTTGTCTCACCAGAACGTTTATAAATCAGATCTCCAGTGGATGAAAGGCATCGGCTGGGTCCCCATTGGGTCTCTGGACGTGGTCAAGTGCAAGCGAGCTGGAGAGATACTGAGTGACAACATCTACCGCCAGCCTCCAGACAAATTTAAATTCACCAGTGTGACCGATTCCCTGGAGCAGGTGCTGGCCAAGAACAACGCCATCACCATGAACAAGGTGAGCTCCCAGTTTTGGAGAAAGTGAAACAGGGCTATAGGTTCTTGAGAATATTTATAATTAA
This sequence comes from Anoura caudifer, assembly GCA_004027475.1. Classification (NCBI taxonomy): domain Eukaryota; kingdom Metazoa; phylum Chordata; class Mammalia; order Chiroptera; family Phyllostomidae; genus Anoura; species Anoura caudifer. The sequence continues at coordinate 105,005 of PVKU01001764.1, forward strand.
TTAAGTTAATCTTTTTGTTTTATTTAATTGTCATCCTATGTACAGTGATTTGGTTGAGTTCTCTATTCAGCTACATTGTATGTGGAAATTACTGCTTTGACATCTCTTTTGAAATGGAGAGTGTTAAGTATAGGACAGTTACTTGGTGTGCAAATTGTTTGAAACCTATGAGAGTTATTATGGTTTGGTATCAAGTTTTTTTTTCTTATTGGGTATTTATCTAGGTAAGTATATAACAAACAAGTCAAATTTAAATCTCCATAAAATTTATTAAAAAAGAAACCTAGAGATGGCTAATCCAGGTACGTTTGCAGTTAATAAAACAACAAACAAAAGATTGGGAAAGACTTGTTTGTATGGCCGCAGTACATGAAACTGTCCATATATGCTTGGAAAGAAAATACTTGCCTTTCATTTAACTGGAATGGAGGCGATTTTGTAATGACACACACAGTTTTACTATTCATATCTTAGCCTACATTTATATTTAATAATAACAATCTCATAACATCAAAGAGACTGGAGAGTATTGGTCTACTGCACGCAACACAGACAGTGAGGATGCTGGCTGTCAAGTTTGTCAGGATGTCTAAGTCAGAAGTTTCTGTTTACAGCAAACACTGTGTATCTAATTCACTAACCTTTTTATCTCTTACAGCGCTTATACACGGAAGCCTGGGACAAAGACAAAACCCAAATCCACATCATGCCTGACACTCCTGAAATTACGCTTGCAAGACAAAATAAAATAAATTACAGTGAGGTAAGACCACTGATTTTATTTCCTTAATCTGACCACATTGATTTTTGCTGATGTACAAGAAAGGTCATAATTATGGATTTAATTCTCATGGAGACCAATTAGTTTAGTTTTTTTTCTTATGGATAATATTCTACCCTGAAGATGTATGTAGTTGTATTCAAAAAGTAGATAGGTAGATAAAAAGATAGATAAATACAAAAATTCTCTATATCAGGAGGGGGGAAGCTTTCAAAGTCAACTATTAATAATTGAAACAAATTGTAATTTTAATTAAAAAACAATTATTGCTATTTATCAGATTAATACTTGCTTGAAAATTTGTTCTGTGAATTTTTCTTCAGTTACTCATTTGTCAAACAGGACAAAAATGCCTATCTTAAAGAATTTCTGTGATGAACAAATGAGGTGATATATATATATATATATACACACACACATATATATATCCAGTCCAGTACAAAAAAGAAGTAGTTGCCTAATAACTTTAAATTTTCCATTCACATTTAAGTCATTGTGAAAATTAGATTTTTACTATGCTCAAAATAACTTGAGGTTTATTTGCAAGAACTAAGAGAATTCTTAAATTTGCCCATTTATTGTCTGAAGATAGTAAAATACACCCTTGCATACGTTGTTTCCAGCTGAACTTGTCACCGCGCATCTCCACAGTCTGGGAGTACTGCTGCAGAAACAGCTTCTTGCCCGGTTGTTCTTAACAAAGAATTATCCGGTTTATTGAGGAAGAATTTTGATGTCTTAAGTGTCTGTGCATGTGTCTTCCTTTTTAACAAAAGGGGGAAGGTAGACTTTTCTTCAGTTTGAGAACACTGGAAAATTGAAGTACTCATTTCAAGACTTGGCCGTATTCATTGTTTTACCCATATTAATTACTTTTGCCTATAAAAAATGTAGCCCTAAAGAAGAGGCATGCTTCCATCTTTTTTAAATTTTATTTAAGGCTGAATATACTAGTGCAGTTCTGCATCCAAAAGTAGTCTTCCTTTGGCAAAAATACATTTTTAGAGTGAAAGCAAGTACTACATCTAAAAGCTACTACTTCTGTCCTCAGAGCCTCTATCGCCGGGCCATGGAAGAAGCCAAGAAAGAAGGCTATGACTTGAGAAGTGACGCCATTCCCATTGTGGCTGCCAAGGCCTCCAGGGACATCGCCAGTGATGTAAGAGCTGATCAAGTCCCTCCCTTTGTTACCGACAGGCCAGACCCTGCATAGGGAATCACATTATTGGGACACAGCTAGAAGTCTCTTTAGTCCTCATCCATCTTAACCACCTTTATTTTACAGGCAAATAAGTTGAGCTTTGACCCTGTAGGTGACATGCCCCAGATCACAAGCATCATAGGACAAAGCCTGGACTAGAATGTGGTTCCTTTGATTCTTGTCTTTTGGGCTTTGCGTGGTAAAATTGAGTGCCTTGATTAAAGTTAGATGGACATATGCTGAGCTGCTCCCAAAACCTTATGAGCTCTCCTCAGGATACACCTAAGGCAAACATTCCAAGGAAGAAGAAAGTTTCACTGAGTTCTCCCCCATAACTTGAAGAAGGACATAGAATAGCAAAAAAAGCTGTAAGTTTCCTTGCTGAGGGGTCCTCAAAATCAATATTCCATTACCCTAAAAATAAAAGCATCAGATTCCTTGACAACTTAATATTAATCTGAAAATGCCAATATTGTCTATTTTGTAGGTTTTTCTTTTTTATCATCATAACAACACATAACATAAAATTTACTATCTTACCCATTATCAAGTGTGTAGTATGTTCTCACTGTTTCATCTTGCAAAACTGAAACTCTTTACCCATCAAACAACAAAAACTGCCCAGTTTTAAAGTACACCCCAGATTATTTGTGCAGAGGAGATGATTTCTCAGAATGCCCTTGAAAAATAAGATCGATGAACCATGTAAATACATCTCAGATGTACCCCTCCACATGACTGACTTCTGAGACACTGTTTATCACTCTACTTGAGCTCACCCTTTCAATGTTCACTTTTAATCACTTTTGTCAACATATAATTTTTAGCATAATATAAAGGAATCATCACAGAGTTAGCCTGTGGGGGTGTGAGACCGAGCATACCACCCTCTTCGGTAGATCAGCATGCTCCACTGTGTAACATCCCGGCAGCATGTGACTAAACTCCCCTAGTGCCTTTCCCCGAAGCCACAGAAGGAACAGCAGGAAACAGCTCCTCATTTACTGGGTTCTCTCTTTCAGTACAAATACAAAGAAGCTTATCGCAAGGAATTGGGTCACCTCATTGGTGCCCGAGCAATACATGATGACCCCAAGATGATGTGGTCCCTTCACATTGCCAAAGTGCTGAGTGACCGTGAGTACAAGAAAGAATTTGAGAAGTACAAGACCAGATACAGCAGCCCAGTGGACATGCTTGGTATCGTTTTGGCCAAGAAATGTCAGACCTTGGTCAGTGACGTGGACTATAAACATCTTCTGCATGAGTGGACGTGCCTGCCCGACCAGAACGATGTCATCCATGCTCGGAAAGCTTATGACCTCCAGAGTGACGTGAGTACTCCTGATGCGGGCTCTCCACTGTAAAAGCAGCTCTGAATCATGTCCGTGGGCTCTAACTAGTGCCAGTGGACTGGAATTTGTTTGTATATTTCCAAATAATATATAATTGAATGTTCAAAAACAGTTTCCCACTGGTAGCCCTATAGTTTATTTCATAATTTTTCTTCCCCAAAAGCTATATGTAAAGGAGGAAATAAAGTATAAATTATCAATTCTGTACAGGTATATTTCTTCCAGGTAATTCGGGCTTTCTTTGTCTGAATTAAATGAAACAGTCCTCCAAATATATAACTACACATTTGGGGGCGGAAGCGGTAGAAATGTACATATGTGTGAATGGAGGGTAGTATGCAGAGTTAGGACACAGAGGTATATCATGCTAAATTATTTTAACATTCATATTTTGTATCTACTGACAGGAAAATACTAAGACATTCTTATCTTTTTCATGATTTTGTTGAGTTGTCCACTTGAAGCCTGTGTGGTTTTGTGAACCAATGCCACCCCTATAAATTCAAGAAAAAATAAAAATAAAGTAAAGTAAAATAAAGCTCATTCTTAAAAAACAATAATCTAATTTTTATTAACAATTGACCTATCCTATTAAGGGTAGAATAAAAGGAATAATTAGGGAAATATCTAATATACTACCTTGTGTAAAAGTTTTATAATACACCTAAAGGCATAACTGTGTCTTTTACATTAAAAAATCTCTCATAATTCTTGGTATAATGCTCTATACTAAAAATGCTTAGTTAAAAAACACAGTCATAATTCAATAATGTTTATGAATGAGTGATCTATGGTGCTGGGAGCCTTATCTGTTCATCAGTAGTTTTGTTGTCTCTCTGGTGTGAGCCATTTTGTGACTGTGAGCCTGGAACACTAATGAATAAATGTGTTATCTGCTGATTTGCAGAATTTGTATAAGGCAGACCTAGAATGGATGAAAGGCATTGGCTGGGTGCCCATTGGCTCCTTGGAAGTTGTTAAAGCCAAGAGGGCCACAGAGATACTGAGTGACAACATCTACCGTCAGCGCCCAGACACGCTGAAATTTACCTGCATAACTGACACCCCGGAGCAAGTGCTGGCGAAGAGCAATGCTATAAACATGAATAAGGTGAGTCTTCACGCCTCACCTTTAGGTATCAAAATTCACTGTAGAGCAAGGTGAACATTCTGACGTATCACTACATTTTAAAGATTCCTATAGGGCTTATGATACCTTTAAAAATGACTTTTCCATTGTAAAGCTGTAGTTATTTATTAATTCTTCAAAATATTAAACTGATGTTAAAAATACTATGTGCTGTAATTATTTTATAACTACAGATTTTAAACACTACAACCCAATTATACTCTTCAGAACTGCTATAGAATTTTAATAAGAAACAGTAAAAACTCTGAGTCCACAAAATAGCAAGCTAAATACTCTTAGAAATAGTAATTTATATACACAAAAGATAGAAATTTATGTAAACTTAATAATTTTATTTTTACTTTGTATAGAGGAGAGGTGATTGGCATATAATCAGAAAAAAGTATGTGAACTCCAAAATAATGTTTCTCACTTTTTTTTTTCATAGCGCTTATATACTGAAGCCTGGGACAATGATAAGAAAACCATCCATGTCATGCCTGATACTCCAGAAATCATGCTGGCCAAACTCAACAGAATAAACTACAGTGATGTGAGTGAACTATTGATCTTATAGTGAACAGAAAGGCAAAAATGTACTGTTGTAACTGTTTCCTTCATGAACTGTTCGGACTAATTTATTATACATACTCCAAACTAACATTGTCAGTAAAAGGTAGTTCTTCCTTGATTCAATTTTGGGCTGTGTGGTAGGTCCACAAAGTAGGCCAGCCTTTTAGCAACAGAATATCAGGGAATTAAACACTTATGCAGAAATGTTACAATAGGAATTATACTCCTAAAGCCTTCCCCTACATGTCAGTTGAAGGTATCGTGTCATTATTTTATTCAGCGACTATTTATTAGGCAGGCCCTGGCTTGGAACTCACTTGATGGTCAGTGAGTTTTTATGCCCTGCATTATTTTGCTGCTCCATTAAAGTTCTGGTTCCCATTTAATGTTATTTGCAAGCATTTTTTAGGTGTCTCATTGAGAACCAATACTTTCATCAGGGCGATGGTTCTGAAACCCTACTTTACAGATGGATCATGGTCCATAGTAAAATGAGAAAAAATAAGGACAATGCATTGAGTGTTTTGTGAAACTAAATATATTCAGTTTTTAAATACTTTCCTTATTCTTCTTCATTGTTAAAATGGCCTTTCTTTAATATTATGATGGTGATAGTAACTAGTTTTTTTAAACCTGTGTTTGTTTGGCAAAACAAAATTTTGGCAACCACATGTGGATCTCCCCACAAAATTTTTGAAATTTGCCAATCAATAAAATTCCAAGGTTTAGAACATGTGCCTTAAAATACTTAAGACCTATGAAACCAAGTTTTGGACAAACCCATCCTAATACTTCGCTTTGTGGATTTGTTCCTGTCATTTAAATGAAGTTGGAGAAAAAGTAATTAATCAACAGTTTCCTTTTTCATGAAAGGAGGAATGACTCAGTGACTCTCTTTTCTGCAGAAACTTTATAAACTCGCTTTGGAAGAGTCTAAGAAGGAAGGCTATGACTTGCGTCTGGACGCCATTCCGATCCGGACAGCCAAGGCTTCCAGAGACATTGCTAGTGACGTAAGTTTATGTTTTTAGAAGAGGCATCTCATATCAAAGATGTTCACAAATGGAAGCTTTCATAGTTTCTCTTGACAGAATTTTTGTTATCCCTGGAATGAAGGAATCATTTCGTGATTCCCTCATGTGCAAAATTGCAAATAAAAACAAAGAAAAGCAAAAGATACTGTCCATTATACCTACTAATCAATTAAAGGTAAAGGTATTTTCTTAAATATAAATATTTTATGGACACTAAAAATGGGTTCATATGTTCGAAATTGGGCAGCAGTTGACACAGAAATTTGTATAAAAAAAATAAGCACTGATTGCACATGCCAATCAATCAATGTGAGTGTGAACAGTTCCCTGCTACTCCTATCCATGCATCTGGCATTAAAAGAAGAATTTACAGTGGATGCATTTTAGAGTTTTGGTTCAGACTTTGTAACGTTTAGTGAGGTTTTCCTACCGAGATGCCCGTAACTGATCACAAGAACAAACTGAGAAGTAAGCAAAGCTTTCCCTCTGCACCTGCTTGTCTCTTCTCTCTAGTTCTTCCCTTTCTCCTGAGGCCCATCTGGGGAGGGTGTCCAGTGCCCTCATTCTGTATGAGGGCTGCTTAGAACCCAAATCCACACTTTCCTTGTTCTAGAAGGGTCCCATGCCTTACATGATGCTTTATTCCTTCTATTATTTAAACATTTTCTGGTTGTCCAGCTGCAGAAGCCAACACTATGATCACTTCATGGTAAAATGGACCATAACGTGTTATTCTTAAATTTTAAAAGTAGATTGAGTGTTGCCCCAAGGCATGACTTTCTCATGGAGAAAATTTAACATTGATAGGGCTAAAAGGGAGGTTGTTCCTGGTGACTCTATCTGAATATAGCCCATATCCTCCACCAAGGAATTCACTATGCACTGTAATTACAAGGAATACATCCTACAATATTCTAAATATTAAAGCATTTTTACAAAAAAAAAAAGCCACATCTTTAAATTCAGAAGATGCTCATTTAAATTATACAAGATGCTCTACCTTTACTTGGTAAGCAATGCCGTGTAAGCTAGGTGGTGCTACCCCTGGGCAGGGACCGGCCAGGTGCGGGGCTGCCTCAGGCTGGCCTGCAGTGTGTGGGTTTTTGACTTGTGCAGGAAAGATTTCACAGCCAACATGAGTCCAGGTGATTTTGAGAGTATGTTTATTAAAGGTGGAGCAGTGAAACAAAGGAAGGACGTAGCGTAGAAGAAGTGACAGCAGAAAGCCTAGGCGGTGCTCTACTTTGACTCCTACAAACATTGTAGGAAAGAAGTGAGACAAGGCAGAGCTGCCATTAGCTCACTGGGAAGTCAGAGAAAAAGGGGGCCTTGGAGATAGGATCAGGGGTTCACCTGGGATGAACTGCCACTTCCACTGGTCTCCTGGTTGCAAGTCTTGTGGGGACCCTGAGAGTTTAGGAGGAAGGAAAAAGTTCGTGCCCAAGAAGGGCCATGGGTGTGGTCTAGAGGGAGCCTGTACTGGTGTTCTTTGCCATGAGGGTTTTTATCTCCCTTCTGCAGGAGAGGCTGTTAGGGGAGGGTTTCAGCAGACTATTCATCAGCGTTTCCAGGTGCATTTTCAATATGCCGATGCATCAGAATAAGCATATAGGGGAGTTTGGGACTGATTATTCTTTGGTCTGCTTTACTGTTTTACTTTTATCTTAGTCTGTCTGGCTCTAATAAGGTTTTTGCTATTTGTTTCCCTGACTTCATCTGTCCTTCTGTTTGGCTGGCACCAATGACATAAATTGGGTCTCTGACCTCTATCTCCCAGATCAGAGTGATTTGAGTTATGTATTCTCTGGTTAGGCAGGAGAGGTATGAACCATTTTTTCTCAAGTGTTCTTAATTAGGGACGATAACTTCTTGTGATTCACTAGCTGACTATAAGTTGTTCAAATTGTTTGGTCTTGTTTAATTTTCTTGTCTCAGTTTCTCTATTCCACTCCCCAAGGAATTTTCCTAGCTTCTTGCTATCCTGCCTCAATATAGTTTAGGGGATAGGGGAAAATAATAGGAACCAGATGCTATTCCATTTTAGTCTCAACTCTGCCACCTACTGGTGATGTGACCATGAACAAAATAACTTGTCTCTAGATTGTAGGTTTCTATTTCATAAAATGGGGTTGATAATATGAACATTTCTTTCTCACAATAGTGGTAGCAAAAAGCAAAAGAAATGGAGTGTGTATGAAATTGAAATGTCATATAAATGAGATATTCTTATCATTAGGCTAATGCCCCTTTTTTCTTTTGCAGTACAAGTACAAGGAAGGCTATCGTAAACAGCTCGGCCACCACATTGGGGCCCGGAACATTAAGGATGACCCCAAGATGATGTGGTCCATGCATGTGGCCAAGATCCAGAGTGACAGGGAGTACAAGAAAGATTTTGAGAAGTGGAAGACCAAGTTCAGTAGCCCCGTGGACATGCTGGGGGTGGTGCTGGCCAAGAAGTGCCAGATCCTTGTAAGCGACATAGACTACAAGCATCCCCTGCACGAATGGACCTGCCTGCCTGATCAGAACGACGTCATTCATGCTCGGAAGGCCTATGACCTTCAGAGTGATGTGAGTGGGTCTAATATTATTCAGCATGTGTTTAAAAGGTTTAAAAAAGAGGTTCTAACATTTTTTGTGCCATGGAATCTTTTAGCAATCGGGTTAAACCTATGCATAACTTTTCACAACAATGTCATAAAATGTGCAAATTAAAAATATATACATGTTTATACATATGTGTGTATATGTAGATGTATGCTTTTATTAACATATTAAATAAAAGATCTAGCAATGGGTGTAATCACTAGTTTTAATTTCAAAGAAGTGAGGAGCATAAATTTTAAGATGTCTGCAATAACTGTAATAGAATGTGAAAATATTTGTGAATTCTATTGCCAACCAAGTCCCATGTAGTGTTAATACTACTATGATCTCTTGCCTAAAGTTACAATTGAAAGAAATGCTGTATTTCAGTTACAGGTTAATGAAAATAAATAAAAAATATATATATATATTTTTTCTATCCAAGTTCATTGATATCAGATTAAGAATTCCTGGTTTAATGCAATCTAATTTTCCAAATGAATTGATTGCATTAGCATTTTTCTGACTGCTTAACTTATAGGAAATATTTATTCTAACTTGTAAAAGGAAGTTTAGGAATGAATTATACATTGAGACAATTTATTTAAGGAGCTGGAAACAATAGCTGCCCAGGAATATTTAGGTACTTCTGTTTTCAGCCTATAAATTGTCCCTACTAATATTAGCCACCTCGTAGGTTTAGTAGCTCCTTGGGGGGTTTTTTTTGTTTGTTTGTTTTGTTTTTTTGATCAGGCTCCAAAAAGTAATCACTTTCAAAAGAATGATAAAAGTAGTGGCATTGTAAAAAAGAGTTTCCCCAAAATCCATAAAAGTAAAACGGATTGTTACCTTTAACAATAAGAAAAATTCTCCTTCGTCCAATTATTTTAAATTCAAAGAAGCAAGGTAAAAGAAAAATGAAATATCTTATTTTACTTGAATTATAACAGAAAAAGGGAACTAAAAATAAAATAGAGTAAAAATATTGGCACCTTCTGGCTTAGAAGCATGTATGTAGAATTACATGAAAAGGGATACTCTTTTTGTTGTCCTCAGAAAGCATATCAATTCAACCCACGGTGAGCCAGGAGCACTCATCCTCTCTCTCTACTACAGGACTGGCTGTGAAGGCCATTGCTCAATTAGATAAGAACAAACTGTGTCCTGCCAGAGTATTAGTCCCACACAAGGAAGCATGCACACTCAAATGAGAAAATAAATGCTTTGTGTCAGGAGGCAGGAAGTAATTTCCTTAAAATGATTTTTGTCCATGAAATTATATATTACTAGAGAGATTTCATAGGTCTTCAACACAGGGTTGTATTCCAGGGCAAACCTGTAACTCCTCTACACCAAAGTGAGTCTTCCCAGAAATTTAACACAAATAAGATTTAAAATTACACATTCTCTGTATATGCTAAATGAGGATTGTCTAGGCAATTTCTATAAATATTTGACATTATTTCATTTTCAGGCTATTTACAAAGCTGATCTGGAGTGGCTGAAAGGCATTGGATGGGTGCCCATTGGCTCCGTAGAGGTCGAGAAGGTGAAGAGAGCTGGAGAAATCCTGAGTGACAGGAAGTACCGCACGCCTGCAGATAAGCTCCAATTCACATGCATTACAGATACCCCAGAAATTGTCCTGGCGAAGAATAATGCCCTGACAATGAGCAAGGTTAGTCTTCAGCTATTTCCAGTTGCCTGAGTCATACCTCCCATGAAGTGAGAAATGTGCAACCATTTAGCATTTTGTTCTAATGTCTGGGAAACGCAGTGTTTGTAGCCGTGCCAGTGCACAAGTCAAATTAGTTGCTTGGTTTACTCTTTCTCCTTAGGTTGTGGAATCCATTTTGAAAAGTGTGCTGCTGTTATTTTCAGTTTTAGTACACAAGATAGATGATTGGTTCTTTTTTCCAGAGTCCTAGCAATCTGTTTATTAAGACTGAGTTAATTCTTTATCCAATGAGTGGGGCCTCAAATATGCACATTTTAGATTTAATTCAACTTATCTGAACTCTCCCACACCTTCCTGGACACCTTCCAAACACTCACACGTGAGACTGCGTGCTTGTTCAGGGAGAATATGAAATTGGCTCTCAGCGAACTCCAGAGTTAGAGGTATTAGCACTCCAAAAGTTCTGCTGTATACCACACCCATCAACAGTAACCACAGTGGTAATAGCAATAGAAAATACCATAACATTTACTGAGTGCCTACTATACCTGATGAATTTTATGTATATTATGGTTAATCTTCAACCAAAAAAAAAACTCAATTAAAAAGATATGATTATCTCCCTCCAAGAAATGAGGAATATGAGGTGTTATGTACATTTCTCAAGGTCACACAGCTTGTCGGGCTCTTTCTGTAGTACACCTATGCCATATCTCAGGCATGAACTTTTTACTTTCTTTCTCCTAAACTCCAAGGGTCCCCATGAGACTTTCAACAGAGGAACAACAGGCAATGGCATCTCTTCCTGGGCTAACCCCCTGAACCTGTCCCCAAGGCCCCATTTTCTCTGACTCGCCAATGAGCTGACAGCAGCCCCCGCCTTGGCTCACTTCTTTCCCATTACATTTCAAGGGAGCCAAGCAGAGCACCGCCTTGTCTCTATCCTGTTGCTTCTTCCACCCTAAGCCCTTCCTTTGTTTCACTGTCCCCAGCTTTAATATGCATACTCTAAAAAAAAAGTCACACACAGACACAGTGAAGTTGGGTTTGAACTTAGGATTGACTCTGCAGTCTAGGGATTCCTATTGTATCACAGTCTATAGCCCAGCTCCATCCTTGGAAGGCTTGTGAGGAAGCTTGAGTTTCACTGGATAAAAAGAATTAATAATTGAGATCATTCCGTTGCTTCATATTGACTATGAAACAATCATATAGCTGTTTAAATATTGCCATGTTTGACTCTCCTCACTAGCCTTTTGCTTTCCTCATCTCCAAATAACCTTTAAAAGGCTATTTTATAGTTAAATTAGTTCAATTTTATATTAACTGTAAAGTGTTGGCTTTTTAAAAAGGGTTTTACCTGACTTTCCTCACAGCATTTATACACGGAAGCTTGGGATGCTGACAAAAGTTCTATCCACGTGATGCCAGACACCCCAGAAATCATGCTGGCCAAGAGCAATTCTGTCAACATCAGCCAGGTAAGAGACTTTCCAGTTGTTTAAGCCTTTCCAGGAGTAATGAAAATACTTTTTCTATCTTACCACCTTCCTTTCTGGAATTGGCCTATTAACTTTCCATAACAATTTTATTTTTCTGTTGTGATTATTCTCCACGTAGAAACTTTACACCAAGGGATGGGATGAATCAAAGATGAAGGACTATGACCTGAGAGCTGATGCTATTGCCATCAAAAGCGCCAAGGCCTCGAGAGACATCGCCAGTGACGTAGGTGCCCTCCGTCTCACGCCCCCAGCCCTCCCATTGCTGAACAACCTTAGTGCAGCCAGCGGCCACACTTTGTGACTGCTTTCACAGGCATTCCTCCAGCCCTGCTTCCTGCGTCCTAAGATCTTGCCCTCTGTTGTCATAGAGAGGAAAATACACTTTGGAATTGTAGTTTCAGTTGATGCAGGAAAGGGTTTCACCAATGAAGATATGTGATTACACTCCAGTTATGTTCATAATAGTATAAAGTGTTAGTTTAAAATTATTCAGTGATGCCAAAATGTTTGCAATATAAAATTTATCTATTTGTTTGTGGGTGTTCATGATGTCTGTGATTGTCTGTGTGTATATGGTTATAACAGAATGGGTTTCTAAACCTGTATTTCTGACATTTTAGTACAAATACAAAGAAGCATATGAGAAACAGAAAGGCCACCACGTTGGAGCTCAGAGCATTGAAGATGACCCCAAGATCATGTGTGCCATACATGCAGGGAAGATTCAAAGTGAAAGAGAGTACAAGAAGGACTTCCAGAAGTGGAAGACCAAGTTCACTAGCCCAGTGGACATGTTGGGCCTCTTGCTGGCCAAGAAATGTCAGACACTCGTCAGTGACATTGATTACCGAAACTACCTGCATCACTGGACATGCCTACCCGATCAAAATGACATTATCCAAGCAAAGAGGGCCTACGAACTACAGAGTGATGTATGTACCATGAACTTTGGGAAGGGTGGAATTGGAGAACACAGATTTACTAATTGTCCAGGCACTACCTCTCTGGACAGACCCAGGGGGCACCATTCACTGTGCTTAATAAAAAAAACGCATATTTAAGACTTATGTCACAGGAACAAAGAACATAGATAAAGAACCCTTCTTGGGTCATCTCCTTTATTCCCTGACCTACATTCCAGACTATTTTCTTTATATCATTTATATATTTTTTGGCAATGAAAATATATTTCAGACATATTACATGAATTTTTATTTTTTTAAATAAGATACTTTTATTTATTTTTTCTTTAGATTTTGTTTATTTTAGAGAGAGAGGAATGGAGGGAGAAAGAGAGAGGCAGAAACCATTCATTGGTTGCCTCTTATGCGGACCAACTGGGGACCTGGCCTGCGACCCAGACATGTGCCCTGACCAGGTTTCAAACCTGCAACCTTTGGGTTCGCAGGCTGGTGCTCAGTCCACTGAGCCACACCAGCCAGGGCATGAATTTTTTAAAAAACTGCCACTGCTGTGCTATATACAAAGCACTAAATGGACTTTCCATGAGTCTCTTATTATAGGATAAAGATGGAATGAGAGTCAACAAAATTTCCTTTTAAAAATGTTTCTGTTATACAATTTTTAAATATCAAATAATTATCATGAAATTTAACATTATTGCTATTGTTTCCTATTTGTGGCCAGTATAAAGAATTATGCTTTTACAAATTACTCTGTCATTTATATTAAAACCCCAAGTCATGTAAAATCTTAGTCCTGCTTTTTTGGAGCCACCATCTCCCCATGACCTTTATCTTTCAATTAAGGGATATGTCTAATATGAGAACAAAATTTCTGTCTAACATCTCTTCAGAGTGTGTATAAAGCGGACCTGGAGTGGCTGCGGGGCATTGGCTGGATGCCAGAAGGCTCAGTAGAAATGACCAGGGTGAAAGGTGCTCAAGACCTGATGAATGAAAGACTCTACCGAACGCGTCCAGAAGCCTTGAAATTCACTTGCATTACTGACACCCCAGAAGTTGTCCTGGCAAAAGCCAATTCTCTCCAAATCAGCGATGTAAGGACCATCTTATGTCAAGCTTTCCTCTTGTGGGGCTCCGTTACCAGATGAGGCCACCCAACCAGACTGGTGGACTGTTCCTCTTCAGAGGCTGTAGTGGTGGGAGCAGCTCTGAGAATCTCTCGCTTAGTCCAGGGAAGGCACAGGCGGGGCAGAACTCTGACAAATGCCAATGGGCCTTTCTCCTGCCACATACTTGGAAGCACTAAAATCAGAGAAATGTTACTCCATTACGATTCAAAAAAACAAACATTTATTTAAGTTCTATAAAATATTAAAGCCTGTGGCCTAATGCTTCATATTAAGTGGTCTAACATTGTATTAGTCAGGATTCTCCTAAGAAACAGAACCAATAGGATGTGGAGGAGAGAGAGATTGGTTTGAAGGAACTGGCTCACACTGTTGTGGAGGCCGGCAAGTCCAAAATCTGCAGGGTGGGCCAGCAGGCTGGAGACCCAGGAAGGAGGTGCAGTTCAATCTCAAAGGCAGTGAATAGGCAGAATTACTTCTTGCTCAGGGGAGGTCAGTATTTTTTTCTATTAAGACTTTTGACTGATTGAACAAAGCTCACCCACATAACCCATATTGGGTAAAGCAGAAGGTGGTCTGCTTTACCCAAAGTCTACTGATAATGTTAACCTTATCTTCAAAAATACCTTCACAGAAACATCTAGAATAATGTTTGACCAAATATCTGAGTACTGTGGTTTATCAGGTTAACACATGAAATTAACCATCACAAACATATATAAAAACATTTTCCAGGTTAAATAGTCACCTAAACTTTCTGTTTCAGATCTTCATTCTCTATCACATATTGAAATAATATTTCCTTTCTCTCCACAGAAACTGTATCAAGAAGCCTGGAATAAGGACAAAACCAACATCAGCATTCCCTCCGACACACCAGCCATGCTGCAGGCCCAAATCAATGCCTTGCAGATCAGCAATGTAAGAGGCATAAATGTGAAGTGTAAATGCCTTTATGAGACATCTGCCAGCTTATGCAGTGTGTTATTGAAAAATTACCTGTCTTAGAAATGTTTTCAGCTTTTGAAGTTGGACACTTTCTCTCTCTCTTTTTTTAAAAGATTTTATTTATTTCTTAGAGAGAAGGAAAGGGAGGGAGAGAGAGAGAAAAAAAAAAACATCAGTGGGCCAGAAAAAACATCAATGAGTTGCCTCTTGCATACCCCACAACTGGGGACCTGGCTAGCAACCCAGGCATGTGCTCTGCCCAGGACTCAAACCAACAACCTTTCTGTTCACAGGCCAGCACTCAACCCACCACACCACACCAGCCAGGGGTGGACATGTTCTCTTTAGCTACCATTCCCAATGCAATATGAATAAAAACATTCTCTTTAAAACATTAGTTCAGATACATGGCCGAGTCCCTGCACTGCAGCATTTGGGATACCTGAATCTTATTAGGGTACTCCTTTCAGCCTTAAAATTATTGTCCTATGTCCAATGTTTACAGCTCAGTTTCATTGTATGTTGTTTGAGAATATTGAAATCCTAGTTAAATGCCTCTTAGGCAAGAAAGTATAAGAGGTAACAGTCTCTATTGCCTTTCTTTCCCTATTTTCTTTAAAAGGTTTTTGATTGGTCCAAAACTTTCTTGTTTGGCATTGAAAGGCCATAAGAAAAGCCAAAAGACAACTTATAGTTGTATGCAAAGTGCAGGATATGTATGATATCTATGTCATGCCCCATCAGCAAAGAACTCTAAAAAGTCAAAAGTCAACATGAGGAAGAAAATCTAATCAGGTCTTATATGGTACCTTGTGAAGGTTCACAGTTGATTCTTAGTTTTCACGTACTTGTAATGGGATTTCTTCAGATGTGGGCCATATTGTGATAAATGCAAATATCCAAACATTAGTTTGACTTCAGGTATTTAGATTTAGATATTTAGCTGTTAGATTTAGATGTTTACATTTAAAAATTTAATCAGAAGTATCTTGCTCTCCACAAAGTAAATAACCAATAACCAAAAGAAGAACTCAGAAGTGACCGTTGTTTTTCTTAGGTTGCTTTTGTTCACATTATGCCTTGTGACTTATGTGACTACTTTGAGTATATTCATTTATTTTCAATTCCTGTCATCAAACCTGTGTTTTCCCTCAATAGAAACTCTACCAGAAAGACTGGAATGAAGCCAAGCAAAAAGGCTATGACATACGAGCAGATGCCATTGAAATCAAGCAAGCCAAAGCCTCCAGGGACATTGCCAGCGAGGTACAGCTTTTTGTCTCCTTGTGGTTTTCAACTCTCCATGTGGAGAGTATTTTTCAATAATTTAGGTGTTTTTTAAAAAATCTATGCAAACTATTGCATTTTGTCTTACACCAAAACTTCATTTGAAAACATTAAAATGGGAAGAAAAGCATTAAGGTAAACATAGAGGAGGTATATGAGATTTTACCCCCCAAATATTTATAACATTCCACATAAATATAAATCACAGATGAAAGTTTCAAACAAGTAGACTTAGGAATATAATCACACAGACCTCCAGCCAAGATGGAGGCATAGGTAGACACACTGTGCCTCCTCTCACAACCAAAATAAGGACAACAAAAATTTAGAAACAAAAAAAACAACCAGAACTGACAGAAAAATTGAACTGTATGGAAGTCTGACAACCAAGGAGTTAAAATAGACACATTTGTCCAGACCAGTAGGAGGGGCGGAGTTGGGCAGCCGGTGGAGAGGGGTCAAGGCAGGAAAAATCGGTGGCTGGTGGATCCCGGGCACTTAAGGCAGCAGCTGATAGACCCTAGATGTGCAAGACGGTAGCAGGCAGACACTGGGCATGCAGGCTGTAGCTGGCAGACCCTGGGTGCAGGGTGGCCATGGGGAGACCCAGTGAGGTGATGGATTGTGGAGGGATGTGTCATGCAAGGAGGCTGGCTGACTGGGTGGTCCCACATTTGAGTGTGGATAAACCAGGTGAAACTGGGGAGCAAGACAGACCGTGCAACCCAGGGTCCCAACACGGGGAAATAATGCCTCAAAACACTGATTGAAAATACCTGTGGGGGTTGAAGTGCCAGGAGAGACTCCCAGCCTCACAGGAGAGTTCATTGGAGAGACCCACAGGGTCCTAGAATGTACACAAGCCCATCCACACAGGAATCAGCACCAGAAGGGTCCAGTTTGCTTGGGGGAAGCAGTGGAAGGGACTGAAATCCAACAGAGCATGGAGCAAGCACCATTGTTACCTCTCAGACACCTCCCCCACGTACAGCATCACAACCCAGCAACATGGGTTGCCCCACCCTGGGGAATACCTAAGGCTCCGCCCCTCATACATAACAGGCACATCAAGACAAAAAAAAAAAAAAAAATGGCCCAAACGAAGAACAGATCAAAGTTCCAGAACAAATACAACCAAGAGAGGAAGAGATAGCCAACCTATCATATGCACATTTCAAAACACTGGTGATCAGGATGCTCACAGGATTGGTTGAATTTGGTTGCAAATTAGAAGAAAAAATGAAGGCTATGCTAAGCGAAATAAAGGAAAATGTACAGGGAACCAATAGTGATGGGAAGAAAACCGGGACTCAAATCAATGGAGTGGATCAGAAGGAAGAAATAAAACAACCAAACAGAGAAGAATGAAGAAACAAGAATTCAAACAAATGAGCAGAGGCTTAGGAACCTCCAGGACATCTTTAAATGTCCCAACATCCTAATTATACGGTACCAGAAGGGGAAGAGGAAGAGCCACAAGTGGAAAATTTATTTGAACAAATAATAAAGGAGAACTTCCCCAATCTGGCAAAGGAAATAGACTTCCAGGAAGTCCAGGAAGCTCAGAGAGTCCCAAAGAGGTTGGACCCAAGGAGGAACACACCAAGACACATCATAATTACATTAGCCAAGATTAAAATGAAGGAGAGAATCTTAGAAGCAGCAAGAGATCAGGAGACAGTTACCTACAAAGGAGTTCCCATCAGACTGTCAGCTGATTTCTCAAAAGATACCTTGCAGGCAAGAAGAGGCTGGAAAGAAGTATTCCAAGTCATGAAAGCCAAGAACCTACATCCAAGATTGCTCTATCCAGCAAAGTTTTCATTTAGAATGGCAGGGCAGATAAAGTGCTTCTCAGATAAGGTCAAGTTAAAGGAGCTCATCATCACCAAGCCCTTATAATATGGAATATTATGGGGACTTATCTAAGAAAAAAATGCATAAAAAAGATAAAAGACATGTATAGTAAAATGACAGCAAACACACAATTATTAACAACCACACCTAAAACAAAAACAAACTAAGCAAACAAGTAGAACAGGAACAGAACCACAGAAATGGAGACCACATAGAGGGTTAGCAACAGGGGAGTGGGAGGAGGAGAGAGGGGGAAAGGGTACAGAGAATAAGTAGCATAGATGGTAGGTCGAAAATAGACAGGGGGAAGGCAAGAATAGTATGGGAAATGTAGAAATTGAAGAACTTATGACACATGGACATGAACTAAAGGGGGGGAATGTGGGTGGGAATGGGTGAGCAGGGTGGAGGGGAATGAAGGGGGAAAATGGGACAACTATAATAGCATAATCAATAAAATATATTAAAAATAAATATATAAAAATAAAAACATGTTAAAAAAGAATGTTATCACATTTTGTAATCAAGATGTTGTACTCAAGGCTTATGTATGATGCTCTCAATAACCTTTTGATTCATTTAACAGTAATTTCAAAAAGTTACTAAGTCAAAATAATTATCCTATCAAGTCTCCCCCCACTCCAGTTCCAGATCTTTAAGTCACCTGTTTCCTTTCTCCATGTTCTTCTCTATTTTTTTTAAATTTCATGTATCCAGCTATTTCTTCGTTCTTATTCCTCATTTTTATCTCTAAAAGCTATAGCAGAGCACAGTATCTGCCTTATTCCTGTTCTCTCCCTTTCATCCAAACTTGCCTTTGCTACCTAAATAAAGGGAAAAAGAAAAACTCTTACTCTAGTCCTAAGACACTTAGGGTAAGTGTGGACTAGGTGGAAACTCTTATCCACAGGTCTCACTACCGTCACCTTCTGATTCAAATCAGCAACCTTGCTTTCCATTCCTGAAACATATACCCTGTCTGTCTCCTAAATCACACATGATTTTTTCCTACTTGAGGTACCTTCTATATTCTCTGGGGACCATCTGACCTAATGTTCTACTTGCCAAGCAACCTTGGGGACAATGGATACCCTTACTGTGCATCATTTTCCCCATCTCAAATATGTGATGATGAAAGTACTACCATGTAGACATGTTATAAAGATTAAATGAGCTTATAATTGCCACTGTCAACTATTTTTAACGAAAAAATTCAACAATACCTTATAGATCAACCTAATACATTTGAAGCACTCATAATAGTGTCTGGCATATGGTGATTGCTCAGTAAATGTTAGCTATTATTATATTTTTATTACTCATGTTCACCATACAGTTTCCCTCCTGATATACTCATGTCCTCTATAAAACTATCTAAAAGCCCTAATTTCCTTAAAGTGAGCTGATGTGTATAATGACTGACAATGTTGAGCCATTTTACATTAAGAAAATATTCTGAAACATTTAATGAAAAATCCTCTTAATACATTATTTTCATATCTCTTTTTATTTGGTTTTTACAACTTTAGTACAAATACAAAGAAGGCTACCGTAAGCAACTGGGCCATCACGTGGGTTTCCGGAGCCTACAAGATGACCCCAAATTGGTATGGTCCATACATGCTGCCAAGATCCAGAGTGACAGAGAATACAGGAAAGCTTATGAGAAGTCTAAAGGAATTTACAATACACCATTGGATATGATGTCAATTGTTCAAGCCAAGAAATGCCAGGTCCTGGTTAGCGACATTGACTATCGCAATTATCTGCACCAGTGGATATGCCTGCCAGATCAGAATGATGTGATCCAGGCTAAGAAAGCCTACGAGCTGCAGAGCGATGTGCGTATATTGTCACCAGACTCTTGGGGAGATGTGTGTCTGTGTGTTTAGTCACAGAGAGTTCCCTAGGGAATTAATTTAACTGGTAATCTTAATAGAACTTAACGTGTTCTGTACATTTCATGATAGTAGAGGTTTTCTGAACATTTTTTTTATCTTATAGAGGATTCCTTCTCATGTGGCAAGGCCTTATTAATCAAGATGAAAATCACTCTGCTATTCTATGTAATTAGGTAGAAAATTTCAGTCCCAGTTGTTCTGATCCTGTATGTTTGCATTATCAGATACCTAAATTTCAGAAAGAAATTTAAGCATAAGAAAGTTTTAAATTTCAAGTTTATCTCATGCATGTAGGAAAACATATATTTATATTTTATATAGAGAGAAAAGTACATATAGACATAGCTATGAATTTTTTTTCTCCTTGTACATGCATCTAAGGACCTTTCTTTCTAGATTCCTATAGCTATTATTCCCAGTAGTACCTAAAAGGCAGATTTCAAGTGATGAGCGTGGAAGCTCAACCTTGATTTTATGCCATTACTATCTGTCATTCCCCAAATGCCACTTGTCATCCCTGCTCCAATTCCTGTAGGGTACTGGGAATTTCTCCCAGAGATGCATGCCAGAGACACAACACTCAGATGTTAACATTGAATGCTGATCCTTGAACTTTGTGGGATTGGCCACCCTGCTGACTTAAACAGAGACAGTGCGTGGTTTGCTGGCATTGTGCTCTGGTAGGCAAATTTGACTCTGTGGTCCTCTTGTCATGCAGAATGTATACAAATCAGACCTGGAATGGTTGAAGGGTATCGGATGGTTGCCAGAGGGTTCTGTGGAAGTGGTGAGAGCGAAGAATGCCCAAGATATTCTCAATGAAAGGATGTATCGTACAAGGCCTGAGAACCTCAAATTCACCAGCATTGCTGATACCCCTGAGGTCGTTCTGGCAAAGACCAATGCTCTCCAGATCAGTGAGGTAAGTCAGGTTCATGATATGTTCAGACACATTGAAGAAATCTCTGTGAAAATTCTAATTGTGAACTTTAAACTGCCTATATCAGCATTAGACTCTTGAAGATACATATGTCCAGATAGAATTTTATATAGTCCATCAATTAACAATATCCACACTTCATTTGCTTGGATAACTGTTTGGTCAATGTAAGTGTGGTGGGCATCTTTGTGCTTCACAGAGTCTGATAGGTGCTTTAACACATTTTGAGACTTTGCTTGTAATGCAGGTCAACCAGTTAATACCGTGCTCACAAAATAGCCAATGATTTTTGGCACTCAGTCATGAAATAAGTTGAAAAGTCCAGGGGCAGCATTATCAGTCACTACAGTAGTTTATTTGAGCTCAGAGAGCCAGGATGTTATCAGCAATGTGGGTTATTAACTGCAATGTGGGTTTACCTGCCTGATAAAGTACATGTGAATAAATGCAAAAGTGTCACTTTACTACTGTGTCTCTGACTCATTTTACATTTATATTATATTACACATAAATGTTTTCCCCTTTGTACCTACTATTGGCACTTTCTAAGTTAAAAAGAATGTGATATATATTTACATAGGAGAACCTCCAAAGAGAATTTTTAATTGTCCCTATAATTTTATTCATATTATAATTAACTTATTTACTAATCAATTATACTTTGTTTTTCATTTTTACCAGCCGTTGTATCGTGAAGCCTGGGACAAAGAGAAGACTAACGTGAATGTGCCAGCTGACACTCCGGCGATGCTGCAGTCCAAACTCAACGCCATCCAGATCAGCAACGTAAGACACCACACACCCACCGGTTTACACAGCTCTCTGCCTAAATGAACATTCCAGCCATGTGCTCCAGCAAGAGTTCAGCAACAGGCATTTCCCTTCCATTACTTTTACTTCTAGTCTTTAAGCTAATGTGTGTGTGCACCTACATGTGTGTTTAAAATATGGAGATCTATGTCTTTAGATCTTTGTTGGAAGGAAGAAGCAGTGGTTTTGCCAAAACACAACATAAACATACATATGCATGTATAGTACTATTCAGTTCTCTTTTTAGTGGTCTAGCATTGATTTTTCCCTTTTAAAAGCCAAACAGTATTTTTTCTCATTTTCATATGATTTACTGTCCCCTAGATTTCTTTCCTTAAGAAAAGGTTATTAGAGAGTACTTTACTAAATTTCATTAAAAATCTATTGGAACTTAAGTTCAATATGAAAACAGCCTATTTTATAAATCGTAAGGGGAGATTAATTTTCAGTGTAACTGTTAATTAACATGTTCTTGAACGTGTCAGTAGTGCTGACTCAGTAGCTCCCTCTTCAGATTGACTGTGGTGTTGCAATCTCCGTTTGCAGAAACACTATCAGCAAGCTTGGGAAGACGTCAAGATGACCGGTTATGACCTGCGTGCAGATGCCATTGGGATCCAGCATGCCAAGGCTTCCAGGGATATTGCCAGTGATGTAAGAGCTCCTCCTTGCCCAAATTTAACAAACACTAACTAGCAGGCACACAGGGAGTTAATTCCATCCTGATCTTTAACTTATTCCCTCAGAAATTATATTTAAGTATAAAGGAGGTCATTGTTATGAGAGTCTTGTTTTCAAATCCTAAATTCAAGAACAACTTTTACAACAAGTTGATGATCCACATGCATCTCTGCTTAGTTCTGCTCTTCTTATGTTTAAGCACAAATTTTGATTTTCTTTCCAATACCTTCTCAATATAAGTTAATATATAAGCACTTAGGGATTTATGGGTAGAAAGAATTGTGTTGTTGTTAAAAAGTGCAACATGCATGGGTGATACCTGTGAAAATTTTATGCACTACATGAACAAGCATTTTTAAATGGTTATATATTTGTTTTAATGAGTGCTAGAAAAATACAGATTTTATCCTATTTAGATAGAATTATAAACTTTAAAATAAAAATTAGTCAAGCCTACCCTTTAAAAGTAAATTTATGTAGACAAAGAATCAAGTTGGCTTCAAGTATGAAGTACATATGGTACATGTTTTTTGCAAAACATGTGAGGGTGCCGAACAGTGGCTGAAGCGTGGGAAACACCGGACAAGCCTGGACTGGAGGACAATTGGGAAGCACAGATCTTGCCTTAGAGGTGCTCACAGTGTCCCCAAAAGAGTCATGCAAGGGAATGTAAACTATTTTGAACAGGATGTGTAAAAAAACTGAGTTTGAAAAAAACAACTCTTCTTTCTTCTGTTCCCATCCACCAGTATCTGTATAAAACTGCTTATGAGAAACAGAAGGGCCATTATATTGGATGTCGCAATGCCAAGGAAGACCCTAAACTTGTCTGGGCAGCAAATGTGTTAAAGATGCAGAATGACAGGCTGTACAAAAAGGCCTACAATGACCACAAGGCCAAGATCTCCATCCCTGGGGACATGGTGTCCATCAGTTCTGCCAAAGAAGGCCAGGCGTTAGCAAGCAATGTGGACTATCGCCAGTACCTGCACCAGTGGTCTTGCTTTCCTGACCAGAATGATGTGATCCATGCCAGGAGAGCGTATGACCTGCAGAGTGATGTAAGTGTGTGCTCGTGAGGGGTGAGCCACTCCCCAGGGAGGAAGCCTTCCACAGCTTTGCCTGGGCGCTCCTTGTAGTACTTGGGAAAACGCAACCCTCTGTACATAAAAGCTTGTCTTTAGTATTTGATCAAGTCACTGCTGGGTTTATCCGGAAAGTTTTCATTGTCACTGTTAAGTTTTCCTTTTCATAATTTTTCTATAGATTAGTTAACATGTTCAATGTTTGCAGTTTATTAGACATAAGAATTGTCACGGTTCTTCAACTATGTACTGAAGAAGGATGTAAGCCATTTTCTAAAGAAGTGCAGTCTTCCTGAAAATTAGTTTGAAAGGTTAGCAGCGTGCTCAAGACTCACTAGTTTTCCTTAAGTGAGTGTGCTACATAATATAATGTTTCATTAATTCACGTAATGTATTTTTAGATTTACTCATATTTTATGCCCATTCAATGTCTTGGAAATGATGAACCCCCTCAGGCTATTTATTTCTCTTATAGAAGGGATCCCTTTTTTAGATTCTGTGAACTAAGTTCCCCTAATCTTCAAGAGATGCTTTCTCATAATGAATGAGTTTCCTACAGGAAAGTATGCCCATCACTTGAAATGAATTGCCAACCTGTGGATGTAAGCCATTTTCTAAAGAAGAGCAGTCTCTTCATTAACCTGAACCACATTGGTATACTGAGAGTGAAGAAGGGAAATTTCAATATAATTTCAATACAAATTTCAAGGAAAGTTGTATATAATCCTCTTTGAGACTCTCTTCTTTTGAATTCTGGATATCTATCAAACTTTATACACCAAAACGTATAATGCCATTCTTCATTAAAGTAGAAATTTTCCTACATTTTTCACTTCTCTCACTACCTTTTTAGCCTTGTATGTGTATCTAATTAACTAGTTATTAAAATACTCTTTTTGAAGAACACCATAGTTTTTAGTAAAAATAATAACTAGTATTTAACATAGAGCAATTTTATATGGTTAACCACTTATCTGTGTCTGAGGAAAGAGCTTTAGATAACCAAGAAAATTAAAATCCCAACTCAAAGGGAGATGCTATCTTGGAGAAAGAAAACCCAATTAAAATAAAAATTGTGGAGCTAGGGTAGGGATTGAAATCTTAGTTATCTTTTAAAAATATGCATTAAACACACCATGTGTCATGCATTGTGCTAAACACTAAAGATACAATTGTGAAGAAATAAGAAGAAGTAAGATGAAGTTCCTTTAGAGAACATTAGGGGATTCACATTGGTAACAAAGAAACAGATGGTAAGAATATCAGTAAAGGTGAGATGGCTGAGAAGGAGTGATCTCTGGCCCTATGAGAGGTGGCAAAGCTCATCTAAGGAAGTGCTGATTAGTGGGGATATGGAGAGGGAGTAGGAGGTGGCTTTGTGAGGAGGTCACAGAGGACGTTCCTGCAGAATGACCAACGTATGCAAAGGGGGCTGTACACAAACCACACACTGCAAGGTGAACACAGGCAGAATGCATGGATCAAAAGCAGGTCGAGACCTGTGCTAGATCATCCCTCACCTTCCAGTTCATGTTAAAGATTTTGATCTTTATCCTAAGACTAATGGGAAGCCACAGGATGGGGAAATGCTGTGACATCATATTGGAATTACAAATTTTGACAAAATCATCCTGGCTGCCTTGTGGAGAACTTATTGGAGAGTCCATTATTCTTCTTTTTGAAGTCTACATTGACTAGTATGATGATTACTTAATATTATTCAAAAATTTTCCATGCATCCCACAAACAGAGAGCTCCTTGTACATCTTTCTGCTTTTTAAAATGTGCACACACACCCCAACATAGATGCACTGCAACAGAAAACACGCAGAATAGAACACCGCTGCGCAAATGAGAAATTATGTTCATCAGGACAATGCTCAGTTTCTAGTATGGTTTGTGGAAGATAAAATATAATGTACAAATGGCTTCCCTGTTTTAACTACAGTTTTTTTAAACCTGTTCCTAGCTAACGCTGTTTTCTCTCACAGGCTATCTACAAGGCTGACTTGGAGTGGCTGCGCGGCATTGGCTGGATGCCTGATGGGTCTCCCGAAGTCCTGAGGGTCAAAAACGCCCAGGAGATCCTGCGAGACAGTGTCTACCGGACTCCGGTGGTGAACCTCAAGTACACAAGTATTGTCGACACCCCGGAAGTTGTCCTGGCTAAATCAAATGCTGAAAACATTAGTATTGTAAGTCACCATTTTCTCTATAATAAAATTAGATTAGTCTTATAAATAAAGGAAATAATTAACTTGGTAATCTAATAATAATAATATTGATGATAGCAAAGATTTTAATAAATAGTGTTGACAGGGTTGCTGTATTAGTATTTAGTTAATTTTAAGCAAAACCTCAAAGTACTAATAAAAGGTATTAATACAGATTTCATATCAAATCTGAGTAACTTACGTGAAATGACTCTAGAAGTTTGTATTTTAATATGAAGAGATTTTGGATCAGAAAAATGAAAGTTGTACATTGGAACTGGCAAAATTATAAATTATGAAATAATTTTGTTATTATTGTTTTTTTCCATAGCCAAAGTACAGAGAACTTTGGGACAAAGATAAGACTTCGATCCACATAATGCCAGATACTCCAGAAATTAATCTCGCCAGAGCCAATGCTCTAAATGTGAGCAATGTAAGTACCGCAACAGACTCCCTTTTTGTTTAAAAGTCACTCAGTTGGTGCTACTCCAGTGGACCTCTCCATCTCCATAGCCAAGGGAGAGGAGGAGGACTGGTGGAGGTGGAGAAGACTCCTCTCCATCAGCCCTGGACCAGGAGTGAGGAAAGGAGCAGGCCCTGGCTCAGAGTCACTGGGCGGGCTCAGTGACTGGTGAGCCAGGGTCAACATGGGAGAAGGGAGAAGGGAATAAGGACATGAAAGGTGAGAGGAATAAAGAGACCCACAAACAAGAAGAGAGAATTAATGATGGAGTCCGATGAACTCACAGTATGAGAATTCTTTGCAAAACTCTGCACATTAATTTTAAAACCTGAATTATAACAATTTTTCTAGGAAATTACAAATTATTAAAATTGACCTCAGAAAAAGAATAAAAACATCTAGCAAGAAATTAAGAAGGTTATTAAAGACTTTCCTCTCTCCTCTCAAATGCTAAGGCCATCCAGATGATTTCACAGAAGAATTCTTTATCGAAACTTTGAGGAAAAAACAAAACAAAACAAACTTCCCTAGAACCCAAAGAAAGAAGAAGAGCCACCACAGTTAGCAAAACTTCTCAAAATAGTTTCAGAGATGAAAACTAGACCAGCAATAATGAGGAAGACCTTAAGTAAAATATGAACAAATCAAATTCAGTTGTACATAAATATATAACACAAATGACTAGGTTTCATTCAGGAATTCCAAGGGGATTCCATATCCAGAAACCTAATAATGTAATAGAACAAAAGAGAAAAATCTGCTCATTTTTTCAGATTTGAAAAGACATATGACAAAACCCAATATCTGTTCTTGTTTTTTAAAATCAAATCTTAGCAAAATAAGAAAAATGAGTATTTTATTGATGTGACTAAAAGAATAAATCTCAAATCAAAGGCCAGGCTCATCCTCAGCAACTAAGCTTCTCATTCAAGTCAGGAATAAAATAAGGAGGCCCACTAACATTCCTCCTGCACTTCTCGCTGAGTAAGCTTCTCTTTCGAACGAAAATCATTAAGTAAGAGTAAGGATAAGAGATGAATTTTGGAAAGAAAAAAGACAAAATTATCATATTTCAGAATAAATCATTACATGCCAGGGAGAAAGAAGAGAATAGACTTAAAATATGTTAGATAAAATGAGAGAACATGGCTAAATACACAGTTCAGCTATGTTCAAGAAGACACCGCCTTCGTGGGCCACAGAGGTTTCTTCTGTGTATAATAAGTATGACCTTGGAAGAACAATACCTTAGCGCAATTCACCATCATTTGAAACTTTTGCGTGGACAACGGTGTGGTGATTGTTTTTTTGTTTGTTTGGTTTTTTGGTTTTTTTTTTTTTTTTTTTTTTTGGTGGGGGGAGTAGGGAGGCTAAATGGTAATGGAAAATAAATACAATTTTTAAAAATTCTATTCACAAAAACAATAATAATAATACATCTTGTGTGAGAAGGAGCCCGGCAAGCAGATTCCTCACCATGTGCCAAAGTGTGCATCAGCTCTGTTATAATGAGCCACTTGGGAGCTAATGTTTTCAAGGACTGAGAAAAACACCAAAATTTTAGGGCACTGATACATTTTTTGGGGGGGGAACTGAATCAGTATCATGGTACAGTGTACTCTTGTCAAGTGACTAGAGGGAGAGGCAGTCAGCTCTTCATTTCAGCATGGCCTCCTCAGCAATTTGGTTTGATCCAGAAGCATCTGTGGCAGGAAAATTCTGGAAAGTCTCATGTGCTCTTTCACATGATAAATTTCTCAGCTGGAAATACCAGAACCCTACCAATGATATGATGATATAAGCAAGACTAATATTTGAAACTATTCCAAAGGTAAAGTTACTAACTTTAGATATTTAGCTATTAGATAGGTAGATATTAATGATAATGGCTTGTGTTTTGGAAGCAATCAAACATCCTGTTTGCAGTGTTAACCAAAATGTACATTTTTATATATGGTGTCACCACTATTATAGTCTTTATAAAAGCCACTATTTAAAACCTTCTCCATCATTTAGAAAACACAACATTTTTAGAATATTTGTACACAGTTTTATAGGTAACCAGGCAAATTCATTTTAAATTGATGCATTTAATCTTCAAATTAATCACATGAGTAAAATATGGTTATTTTGTTTTATCATATAGGAATGATGAGACTTTAAAAAATTAAGAAATTTGTCCATGTTCTCAAAGTTAGTAGATAAAGAAATTTGTTCTCAATGTAGATATTTTTTTTAGTTCAAATAAAAAATATACTTGGCCCTGGCTAGTGTGGCTCAGTGGATTGAGCGCTGGCCTGCAAACTGAAAGGTTGCCAGTTCAATTCCCAGTCAGGGTACATGCCTGGTTTACTGGCCAGGTCCCCATTTGGGTGATTCCAAGGGGCAACTGATCGATGTTTCTCTCACACATCAATATTTCTCGCCTTCTCTTTCTCTTTCCCTTCCCCTCTCTCTAAAACTAAATAAATAAAATATTTTAAAAATATATATTTGACCATATAAGCAAATAAAAGTAAGCCATAAGAAAAATAATGTAATAATATATGTAATAAAATAAAAACAAATTAAAATAACATAATGACAAGTTTTCATTGAATATTCTATAGTATAATACATTTAAATGTGGACAATAGTTTTTATTTTGTACAGAAAACAATGTCAATTGTTAAAATAGTCCCACCAAAATTCATGCAAAAGCTTGAATAAAAATTGCTATAACACTTATCAATGCTTACAAACACAAAATTTGCCTGAGCACTCATAGTTCAGATATGCAAAAGCCATGAAATTGTCGACAATTAAAATTCACTTGTCCTTTCTGCACTGTTCAAGATCCCATACTGATGGGTATGTTTTCTCAATTATACATGTAAATTACTCTTATTTCTGAGTCTTTTTGACATTGTCAATACAGAATGTGCCTATTTAAATATGAACATATATTTTTAAAGTTATCTGTATACTAGTCACTTTATTAATTAAGTTCTCTTTACAAACAAAAAGACTACATTTTTAAAAAATGGCTATTAATATGCAATTGTGCTTTAGCAGGAACATCTAATATTCCCAAAAAATGTGCATCCTCAATCACATAAGATCTAGGAATCATATTGGGGGAAAACCCCACAAATGTAAAAAGTTTATAATTCTGAAGATTAGAAAATTGAATTTAGTTTTTAAATTAAATAAATTGAATTATTGAATTAAAGAAATTCAATAATAGCCCATTAATGCCTAAACATACATTTATCCCAAAGCTAGCAATACCAGAAGCAACTAAACTCCTTTACATAAACCATGAACAACTACTTCAAGGCTATGATTCAAATTAAAAAGAAAGAACTCTTGTCACACCCAGATACTGGGACTCTGCCACGATTTTCTAGTTCAGTGCCATGGTGCAGAAGGATTCTTTCACCTATGCTCTTTTCTTTACCTGGTTCTGGGACTTCGAAAGTGCATCCCTCTAATAATAATTCCATGTGAGCCCTTGGCCACATTGGTAGATCTGAACCTGGAATGATGCCTTTTGTTCTCTTCAGAAAATTTACCGGGAAGGCTGGGAGGAAATGAAGATGAGCTGTGACATTCGGCTGGACGCCATCCCGATACAGGCCGCCAAGGCTTCCAGGGAGATTGCCAGTGATGTGAGTGTGGCCTTCTTTAGTGTCTCTGTTCTTTGAGCAAATGCCCTAGGTGCATCAAGAGAACAAACCGTGATCCATCTGCTTTGTTTTTGCATCCCCAGTATAAATACAAACTTGACCATGAGAAACAGAAGGGCCACTACGTGGGCACCCTTACAGCCAGGGATGACAACAGGATTCGGTGGGCCCTCATAGCTGGCAAGATTCAAAATGAAAGAGAGTATCGGCTGAACTGGGCCAAATGGAAGACTAAGTTCCAAAGCCCTGTGGATATGCTTTCCATCTTGCATTCGAAAAAATGCCAGATCCTGGTCAGCGACATTGATTACCGCAACTACTTACACCAGTGGACGTGCCTCCCCGACCAGAACGACGTGATTCAAGCCAAAAAAGCCTACGAGCTGCAAAGTGATGTAAGTGGCCTGCGTTTTAGGATGAGCTCTTCCCTGTTTTGCCATGAGTCCCAGAAAGTCTGTCATTAAGTCCTTATATCATAACTTTGTCTTATACAGCCAAGAACTTGGTTTTAGTTATACCTTATAGTACGATATCAAAATCACCTCTACACTTGGTGTCAAGAAATAAATGGTAACATGAATACAGTTCTTAATCATTACAGGGTAAGGACAATTATTTTATTTCTACAGAATTTAAGTAGCAGCAGAGGTTTATATCATAAGTAAAATATGGGCAGTCCATGGAGAGGATGTTGGCACAGATATGCTTTTTAGTTGACACAATGTGTAAAAATTTTGAGGTTGCCAAGGTTTTTAGAGCAGGATATTTTGTGTACAAGGCTAGGGTTTCCCATTTCTCTTGAAAAATCAGAGGATGAAGCTCTGAATGTGTGTTAGCCCTGACAACAATAACCTATAGCTGAATTGCAGCTAATGTCTTTTAAATAAAAAATATGTCCTTTAGTTTATCATACCATCTGGCCTCCTAATAATCTACTTATGTTACCTGCCTGGCTGCTTGAGTGTATCATTCTTAAATCGTATTTCTCCATTAGACCCGTGGACAGAACAAACAGGACTGTGGCTAGGGTTGCTGACCTGACCCCGGCCTTGTTTCCACAGGCTATTTACAAGGCCGACTTGGAGTGGCTGCGCGGGATTGGGTGGATGCCCAACGACTCCGTCTCTGTCAATCACGCCAAATACGCTGGGGATATCTTCAGTGAGGTACTCCCACATTTTCTCTTGCCATCTTTTATCCTGAATGACTGAACAGAAATACACGAGCCACAGTTAGCCATACCCTAGTAACAATTTAAACAATTTCAATTGCTGTCATTTAAGCCAAGCATACACTTTTTCCCAAAATAAGCTCTACTGCTACTATGACACTATAGGACCACATCCATGATACAAGGTCCAGCACACTCACTGATGCTTGGGATTATAGAAATGAAAAACTTCTTTTGGCAGCAACAGGAAAATATTTGAGAGGAGTTTGTCCAGTTGAAAAAAATGTGTGGAGCTTTATGATGCACATAAGATGCATGTACATGATGATCCATTACCTGACTTTGGGAGCTAAGCAAACCTGCTACTTTAAAATCTGTGGGAGGTATAAGAAGCCAGCCCATTTGTTAAAAAATAAAACGTTAAAAAGAAAGCCAAACTGCCAAGGAGACACCATTCGGATATGGTGCTCTATGCCTCTGGCAGAAAAGGATCCTCAAATTTAGCCTCTCGTTCTCAGCTCACATAGGACCAGTGACAGCTGTCTGTTTTCTTTCCCATAGAGTAAATATCGCACAAAAGTTGAAACTCTGAACTTTACTCCTGTGGATGACAGAGTGGATTATGTCACAGCGAAACAAAGTGGGGAGATCCTAAATGATGTAAGTACTTGGCTGTCATTCTAAAACTTCCCAACCATATAGATGTCACCTCCAAAGCTTCTCCACCTACTTGCACTCAGCATGCAAACTTCATCTGAGATACAGACATAATCACTGAGAGCATCCTGCTAGCTAGCATTTGCTTACGTTATGTTTTCTTAGCATCAAGTATCTTACCCCTTGCCTCTCGTTTCCAGATTAAATACCGGAAAAATTGGAATGACACCAAATCAAAGTACACCCTCACAGAAACCCCGCTGCTGCACACTGTCCAGGAGGCGGCCAGGATACTGGACCCGGTATGGCTTTTATCCGGCTGCCTGGGACTTTGTGTGGGAACAGAGGACCATGTCACAACTATTGGAGATGTGTGCACATGATTTATCCCGCCATGCTGACCTCTCAGTTTAATCCTTTGTTGTGGCCCTCTGTCTTCTAGTACCTCTACAAGGAAGGCTGGGAGAAACAAAAAGCCACAGGTTACATCTTGCCTCCAGATGCTGTGCCCTTTGTTCACGCCCATCACTGCAATGACGTTCAGAGTGAGGTAATTGATTCTTCCTGCTACGAGCACACTTTGTGAAGGCTGAAACTTGCATGGGGGGCACCCCAGCTGTGCCAACGCACAGTGCAGCGGAGTGTGCCTTGTCAGCTGGGCAAGCCTGGCCAGGTGTGGGGGTGGTATGAGAACCTGCTCCCTAAAGTCCTTTTCCCATGGGCTTTGGGAGTTCCTTCATCTTTTCCCTTGGCTTTTTTAAAGGCTAGTGTTTGACTTTTTTGCTTTTTCTTATTTATTTATTTATTTATTTTGTTTCAGGTGCACAACATAATGATTTGATATTTGTGTATACTGTGAAATGGTGACCACAATGAGTCTGATTAACATCCATCACCATCTTCACTTTTTCTTCTATTCCCTGACTTTCCTAAGATCCCTAGGCCTTCAAATACAGCATTGCCAGAATTAGAAAACAAATGCCTTTTTTCTCATTTTTAAGTTGATAAATTCTTATCTTTATTTATTCATTTCAATGTTTTTTGTGATTTATTCTTGGGGTGGGGGTGTGTGGCACAAAAATCTTGGGGGCTGAATTTGAGGATGTTCAAAGTCCCTTCCACCCTGTGTGCTTATAAAAACCGATGGAATCTCTGTGCTTCTTCCTACCAGCTGAAATACAAAGCTGAACACGTAAAGCAAAAAGGTCATTATGTGGGTGTCCCGACCATGAGAGATGACCCTAAGCTGGTGTGGTTTGAGCACGCAGGCCAGATTCAGAATGACAGACTATACAAGGAAGATTATCATAAAACAAAGGCTAAAATCAACATACCCGCTGACTCGGTGTCGGTGTTGGCGGCCAAAGAGGGGCAGGCTCTTGCCAGTGATATTGATTACCATCATTACCTGCACCAATGGACGTGTCATCCTGATCAAAACGATGTCATTCAGGCAAAGAAAGCCTATGACCTACAGAGCGATGTAAGTAATTTTTATTTCTTAACTATCTAGAAAGATATGTTAGAGACTGAGAATTGTAAGTAGCATGCTGGAGCCACCGCTCTTTGAAACTTCAAGCCATAAATATTTAGTTTGTTCACGGAGGGAACCGAAGCTGGATGTGAAGTAGAGAGGGGTCAGGAGCAGGGGTTGAGTGACAGCATTGCTGACTGGCTGCATTTCTGAACCAATTTCAAAGTTATTTTTTAAAAAGCCTGCTGCTTTCATACCACCACATTAGCAACTCCTCACTCACATTTGCATGACAAATTGTCAGCTGATATAAAACAATAATTGGCTTGGGTGGGAATTGAGACCAGGTTGGGATTTTGACTACATTGTCTGATAGAATAGTCATGGCCCTGGAAATGCCCCATTCTTCCTTTGCCAGGCATGTCATTCCCCAAGGCATTTAGGAAGTAGTTGCTTACAAGGAATCAAAGCAAAAGGGACACAAAATACTGATGAGCTGCATGAGGGCCCAGAATTCCTCATGCGGAGCTTTGGTACAGCGAGTGTAGAGGATGTGACTTAGGCCACCTAGCACTGAAGCCTCCCCCTACCCTATGATCCATGAGCATTTACTTGTGTAATTTCCTCTATTCTAAATGTCCCATGCACTTCTATATAACTAAATATACTAAGTTCACTTAAAATGACCACTTCCTTGATAAAACCTTCATTTACACTCACAGCTGTAAACGCCGGCTCCCTGCCCTTAACCCCCACGGCTCTTGAGCGGTCTCGCTCTGACAGCACTCACACTTTCCACTTTGAAAACTATTTCTCTCTGTGCCTGGGCCCCTTTTGTATGTTTATCCCTCAAAGCACCCAGCACAGTGCGCCATCCACAGTGAGAGGTTCAAGAAATATTGCTCAGGTGTACAGATGAAATCACCAGTCAGTCAGTGAGACAACAGCTACAAGAGACTGAAATCCTTTAAAAGCTGAACAAATGTCTTATTTTATTTTTTTATCTTCACCCGAGGACATGCTTATTGACTTTAGGGAGAGGGGAAGGGAGGGAGAGAGACAGGGAGAGAAACATTGATCAGTTGCTTCTCATGCACTCCTACCAGGACCCACTCGCAACCCAGCCTGTGCCCTGACCAGGAATCAAACCTGCAACCTTTCAGTTTACAGGACAGTGCTCCAACCAACTGAGCCACACTGGCTGAGGATGAAGAAGTTGTTTTTAATCTGCTATCTGTAACCTTGTGTCTGGGTCACTTTTCCCTGCTTCATATCTCTCCTCCTGCTCTCAGATTATCTACAAAGCTGACCTGGAGTGGCTCCGAGGCATTGGCTGGATCCCCCTGGATTCTGTGGACCATGTGAGGGTTACTAAAAACCAAGAGCTGGTGAATCAGGTACACAAAGCCTGTTATTCTTACCTAATGCCTGGCCTCCTTACTTACCACGTAGGTATAGGTACTCTGTAGGGGAGACCTGTCTTCAGCATCTCTATTTCTTTGCAGGTGAAATATAAGAAGGCTGCTCTTGACAACTATCCTAACTTTACAAGTGTGGTAGATCCTCCAGAGATTGTCTTGGCCAAAATTAACTCAGTCAATCAGAGTGATGTAAGTTTGCTTTGTGTATAATGAGGTACATAGACTGGGAGCTCGTTGTCTATCGCCGAACAGATTGGCTTGTAAGAAAATTGAGGGGGGAGGGGTTATAAGATAATCTTTGGGAGAGAATGTCTTAAAAGCCACTAGTAGGTGGAATAACTGTACCCACTTTTAGATATCTATGTTTTTGTCCAAGTTATTCTATTGTATTAGCTGACATGGACTGAAATTAATCCATTGTAATCTCTAGTCCATTTGTTCACTTCAGTCTCTAAATGAATGTAAACTGATTATCGTCTCACTTAGGTAAACCTATAGAACTTTAAATATACATTCATCGTAATCAAAGGTTTTGTTTTGTTTTGTTTTCTCTCCTTAGATAAAATATAAAGAAACATTTAATAAATTATTAAAGGGCAAGTATACATTTTCACCGGAGACACCATACATCACCCACTCCAAAGACATGGGAAAACTTTACAGTACTGTAAGTTCCATTTTATGTGATATACAACTTGGTTCCTAAGCTCTTGTCAGTATTCATATTCTTGGATGATTTTGTGAACAACTGAACTTCGGAGATCTATTATTTCTATTGTGTTCAGCCTTGTTTATTACAAGTAGCACACTAATCAGACCACAGAGCATTTGTTCAGCTGGTGTTTTTAGAGCTGCTGTGCTGTATGGAGCACTGTAGGAGGCGCTGCGGAGCTAATGTTCAAATGAAACAGGCCCTTCGGGAATTCACACAAATGAGAGGAACAGACACACAAACAGATAAATAATAATGTAGCAAGTGCTGTACCAGCTCTGGGTTCACACAGGACAGAGTAACTACCATCAGAGAAGAGACAGAAAAGTTGGGTAATTCCTCAGCAATCATGTACAAACATTTCCAGCCTAAGAATGGAGGACTAGGGTGATTTAAAAAGTGTGCATGCAATGTGCATGCGTTCAGTCTCAGTGGGAAACAACCTTCAGCGATTCTCTCCCTAGGAGCAAATTTGTTTTCACTTTTATTAGCTATAAACTGTAGCTATAGTTAACCTTTGTTATAGTGCCTCAGAGATTGTAGATTTCATTTGCGACAAGCCAAAAGACTGCCTTGTTCTTTGTTAGGCACACTAACAGTTTTAAATAAAGATTTAAGTCTTGCCTTTAAGCATAGATATTTGACCACTTTCTTTTTAGTGGTATCTGAAAGCAAAATTTGTTGACACACAATTCTTTGTTCTAGATACTGTATAAAGGGGCATGGGAAGGTACCAAGGCCTACGGCTACACCTTGGATGAACGCTACATCCCCATTGTTGGGGCCAAGCATGCTGACTATGTGAACAGTGAGGTTAGTAGGACTTTCTCCTCTCTTGGATTTGAGAGTCTTTACTGGGGAGCAAGGGCTGGTTAGAAAATCCCAGTGGTTCTCAATGTGGAACCTGTTTCACAGCTGAAATACAAAGAGACGTATGAGAAGCAGAAGGGTCACTACCTGGCTGGAAAAGAAGTCAGTGAGTTCCCTGAGGTGCTTCACTGTCTGGATTTCCAAAAGATGAGGAGTGTGGTAAGCAAAGTTCACTTTAACTTTGTTTCTGATCTGCCTTTTAGTTCCCGATTAGCTGCAGATGGGGTGGTGAAGAATGAGGCTCTCCCCCACCCCTGCCAGTTAGCCTGTGATGGCTTGGAGTCCCCCCTTTCTCTCCTCCTTCACTGCTGCACAGTGGGCCCCTGTATTTGACCATAAGGTCATTTTTTTTACCCTGTGTTATGTAAGGATGGGGAATTTTTTTAAAAGAATATATCAAAGCATCATTTGTTTAACCCCTGTCTATTCTCAAGGAATTGATCTATATTGGAAATTACACCCTAAGAGTTTGACCTAGAAAATTTACATTTTCCTTTCTTATTTTTGTCTTTAAAAAAACATTCCCCTTTAGTTGAACTACCGAAAAGATTACGAAGACACCAAAGCAAATGTTCATATCCCCAATGACATGATGAATCACGTGCTGGCCAAAAAGTGCCAGTACATTCTCAGCGACCTAGAGTACCGGCACTACTTCCACCAGTGGACATCTCTTCCAGAAGAACCCAACGTTATCCGGGTCCGAAACGCACAGGAGATCTTGAGTGATGTATGTCTTCTCTGCAGCTGAACCCAATTACAGGCTTTGCCCCCCATGCCTTGGCCCCCCATGCTCTAATTATCCCCGTATTCATAAATCCTGCTGCTTTCCAACACAGAGTGGCATGAATAACCACTTTTGGTGTAAGAATTCCCTCTGAATCATGGACACCTATGTTCAATATTTAGTCTGTTTAAAACAAGACTAAAACTTAGCTATTGCCCTCCTCCGAAGCTTCCATAGGCCGGAGCATTAAAGACCTCCCAGCTGTTGAGAAGTCCACACTGTGCCACTAAGTACCATGTGCAGCCAAGAGCGGATAGGAAATCATCAAACTGTTCAATTGTAAATTGATTTAGTACCTATTATCTTTCACCGTTTCTTCCTTCTTGCAGAATGTGTATAAAGATGACTTGAACTGGCTGAAAGGCATTGGATGCTATGTTTGGGATACACCCCAGATCCTCCAGGCCAAGAAATCATACGACCTCCAGAGTCAGGTGAGCTGGGCTTCCTAAAATGACTAACGAGCTGTGGCCCAAAGGAGTCCACCGTGCTCTCGGCGGGGTATTGGCAAGGTTGACCCTGTGTCCAGGCAGAGAAAGCTGCTCTAACAGTGCATGTTCAAAGGAAACCAAAGGCTCCCTGCCCAGTAAAACCTCTCCTGGTGGCCTGCTCTGGTGCTGGGCCTTCTTGGCTTGAGTCTCTCAATAGTTTAAGGCATTGGACATTTCTAACACAAAGTTATCAGGGAGGTATTTCAGAGGAAACCACTCTCAAGCATCAGTACCTTGATTGATCAGGTTAACCTGTAGGTAGTAGAATGCAGATGCATGCTTTGACCGTAGGCAGGTAAGCTCTGAAGTAAAAAAAAAAAATAGATATTTGTGAAACCTCCCAGCACATGGTTCAGCTCTGATGGGGCAGACTAATAGAATGGCGGAACCAAGGGGCTGCAGTCAGGTGGAGTGTGGGCATGGCAGAGGCAACAAAACAGGGACGAGGGCCGACGGAGATCCAGGCCTGCTCTTAGTGAGGACAAACTGCTGGTTTACGGCCATGCAGGGTCTGCAGGGCTGCACAATGGCAGCCTCTGCGTTAGGGTTAAAGCAGGAAGCCCAGCTGCAAATGAGGGCACGTCTAAGTTGCCACAAACTGCCAAAGCTGACGGCAGACCTGTATTTTTACCATTTTAGATGACTTTTGTTTTTCTTCACAGCTACAATACACGGCAGGAGGTAAAGAAAATCTACAAAATTATAATTTGGTCACAGACACACCACTTTATGTGACTGCTGTTCAAAGCGGCATTAATGCCAGTGAGGTGCGTCTTTCTTCTGTTCCAGAACAAGCCATCATTTGTCTTTATATGTTTTACAACAGAAAAGAATAACCCACCTTTTTTTTATCTGTAGGTGAGATATAAAGAAAATTATCACCAGAATAAGGACAAATACACGACAATACTAGAAACAGTGGATCACGACAGAATCAAAAGTCTGAAGAATCTTTACAGCAGTGTGAGTTGCATTTTTTTCTCTCTCATTTGAGTTACTGCCCCCCTTTTTGAGTCAACAAGAAAATAAAAGGGATAGACCTTTACTCCCAAAGGTTGTCCAGTTTTTTCTCCTGGACCTTCAAATTTCTAATTTATCTCATAAATCCTCCCAGTTACAATTAGATGAGCTTCAATTTGAATATTGCATTATTTAACACATTTGACACAAATTCATCAACTTCTTCTGTGTTGCAGACAGGTACCATTGAAGCTATTCTTTGTTGATCTTGACCTTGTCCTTCTCTGGCTTCTCTAGTGGCCAGCAGCTTACAGACCAACCAAGGCACTCTTTTCCCTCTTCTCAACTGATTAAATTCAACACATTTTTAAAACTTCATTTGGAAGTAGTTTGAGATTTTCAGAAAAGTTCCAAAAATATTGCATAGAATTCCCCCATAGTTTTTTCTGTAGTACAATGATCAAAACTAAGAAATTAATATTGTTGGGATGTTAATTACAGACTTTACCTAGATTCCCCAGTTTTTCCACCAAAGGTCTGTCCATGCAGGATGCCCATCCAGGACTCCCCATAGTCCTTCCTTCTCATGGCTCCTCAGCTTCCTCCACCTCGATCATTTCTCAGCCTTTTCCTCATGCTTCTCTGATCATGACGTGTTGGGTTATTTTGTGGAATGTCCCTCTTTTGGTTTTATATGAAGTTTTGTCACGATTAGATTGAGAGCATTTTTGGCGAGAATAACACAGGCCCTGACTGGCACGGCTCGGTGGGCTGGATGTCATCCCACACAATGAAAAGTCACCAGTCCGATTCAGAATGCATCTCCAGGTTGTGGTCCATGTCCCTCATTGGGAGTGTGCAAGGGGCAACCACTCCATGTCTGTCTCACACATGGGTGTTTCTCTCCCTATTTTCCTCCCTTCCCCTCTCTCTATGAATACGCATATAAAATATTTTTTAAAAAGAATAACGCAGAAGTAATGAGCCCTTCTCAGTGCCTCACAGAAGGTGGTACGTGATGCCAATAACTGGTGATGTTGGTCCTTCATCACTTGGTTAAGTTGGGTTTGATGAGCTTCTCCACCATGGAGTTACTCCCTTTGTTTTTCCCTTTGCTGTTAATAAATAGGATGGAGGAGATCCTTTGAGACTATACAACTGTCCTATTTCTCCTCAAACTTATTTTCACATATTGATGGATCTTGCAACCACTATTACTGTGAAATGTGCTTATTGGTGATTTTGTTTTCCTCATTCCTCCTATATTTAGTCATTGGAATTCTTCTGTAAGGAGCACTATTCCTCCTTCCCTGTTTGTTTGTTCATTTGTTTATATCAGCATGGGATCATGAATGTTTCTTTTATTTCATAGGATTTGGTTTGATACTATTTTTATTTATTTTGCTGCTCAAATTGTTTCAGCTTTGGCCTTGGGAGCCCTTTCAGGGTGGCTCCTGTGTCCACTTGACACACCCCATCATTGTGTGTTTTGAGCACTTCCTTCCTTCCTGTCATCACACAATGCTCCATGCTCACCTTGTATTTCCCCTGTTCCAGACCTAGAATCAACCTCTCTCCAAAGAGCCCTAGTTTATTTATTGGAGAATGGTATTTCAAAAACCAAGATCTAAGCACTGGGTGTGTTCGTTGCTCCTAGGATGTCGTTGCTATGTGCTCCTTTAGGTGCACAGAGCTTAGAATACATGTATGTATACCAACCAATGTATACTTACATATCTGACTTCTGTATTTATCCAGCTATATCATACTGATACCCCCAGTGCAATTCAACACCACAGGGTTCATCTGAGCCTTCTCCCTTTCCTTATTTGTAACATCTTTCTGCTACTTGTGACTTTCTTTTTACTTTCCAGTGAAAAGCCTGGCTCTCATGTCTATGATATATTTACTCTTCTGTGCTACCCTTGTAGGCACATAAAGTATTTTCAAGTTGCTGAGCTATACCCCTGCAGGAAACAGATTTACTACCTAGAGTGCAGTACTGTGTATACAGTTCTTTTTGTCTATGGCATTAGAGTAACCCATCAAAATTCCGTTTTCCAAAGTCACTTAAATTTGTT
Source organism: Anoura caudifer (assembly GCA_004027475.1). NCBI lineage: Eukaryota > Metazoa > Chordata > Mammalia > Chiroptera > Phyllostomidae > Anoura > Anoura caudifer. The sequence continues at coordinate 145,383 of PVKU01001764.1, forward strand.
GTTTTCTCTCCACTTCCCTCCCTGCAGCCTGGTTATGCATTTGTAACACAGTTAGATTTATTTGTTATAGTTTGTATTCCATTTTAGTCCCCTCCTTCATTCTGATCGTATCTTTCTTTGCTTTAGTTTACGTACAGTAAATCTCACTATGTGTGGAATATATTGCTGTGGCTTTTGATAAATACATACAGTCATGTCATTTCACCACCACAGACAAGATACAAAAAATTTCTCTGTAGTTTCCAAATTTCGCTCTTGCTGGGCTCTCCTCTCTCTCACGGTGTCCATGGACACGCTTCCTGTCCCTAGAGTGTTACATTTTCCAGAACGTCATGTAGATGGAATTGCATAGTATGTAGCCATTCGGTCTATCTTCCTTTTCCTGGCAAAATCAATTTATGTATCCTGCCCATTGCTACATAAGTCAGTAGTTTTCTTTTTTTATTGCAGAATGGTATGTCATCACATGGATATACCACAGTTTGTTTATCCATTCTCAGTTAAAGGAACTACAGTTGTTTCCAGTTTTTGCCAATTATGAATAAAGCTGCTATATACCTTTACATATAGGTTTTTGTGTATACACAAGTTTTAATTTCTCCTGGATAAATAAATGTGTAGGAATGGAAACAAACATATTCTGTGCTTCTACTAGCTACTTAAAAATGGAGAAGGGTAAATGAGTTTTGTTTTTTTTTAAATATTAGTGGTTTCCATCCTCCAGGAATTCTTAGACCTATGGGGAATGAATTTGGCATCAAAAGCTCTGCTAACTGTCAAACTGTGCTAAGTGTGGTGGTGGCATCGAACCAGGGATTCACCTGGGGTACTTGGAGCCTACCGAGGGAGAGGTCTGGGGTTATTCTGGATTGTCTGAGAAGGGCAGAAACAAAGGGGAAAACCTGCTACTCTGAAACTAACCAGAATGTGTTTTTCCATATTCACAAGAAAGTTTTTAACTCCTACAGAACCTGTACAAGGAAATCTGGGAAAAGGTGAAAGCCACCAGCTACAGCCTGCCTACCAACACCATGTCCCTGACACACGCCAGGAACCAGAAGGATCTGGCCAGCAGGGTAAGGGAAGTACAAGTGTGATAGCCTCCCACCCACGCTCTGCCCTCGCCGACTCCCCACTCCCAGGGTGGCTCTGGCTGACACACACACTGCCCGGAAGTGCCCCCCGCCCTTCCACAGGCATGTGGCCACCAGCAGAGAGTCCCAGACGCTCGATCATCACAGGCTCTGTGCACTCGCTTCTTCCTCTCAAGGGCCCCGAAGTCCAGAGAAAATCACAAACACTTGTATGAAGGACACAGGTGTGGCCTTTTAGGCGGATTGCCTGAAAATGACATCAGCCCGAAGTGGGGATAGACAGAAGTCATACTATGCCACGCAAAATAGACTCTTTTTCAATAGAATCGTGTGGGTTGTAGTACAAAAATAAACCAGTAAATGTGATAACTGGTCATTCCCCCACCCCTGAATAAGTCATTTAAAAGTAAATACTGGTAGTTAGCTTTATAACCGAGAAATATAAAAAAAAGAACAACTTTTCTTAGGTACAGACATGATTGTTAAAAATCCTAAATTACATGAGCTGTTTGAATATAGTACAAAGTTTTATACTCTTTAAACCTTTATACCTAAAATGTTCTTAAGTAAAACCTCCTATTGCAAAATTCCCTGTAGCCTTCCTTGGGGTTCTAATAAGCCCAGTTCTCTTTTAGGAACTCTACCTCTTTTAGAAACTTTCCCTCCTTAATTATGAACATTTTATATAACACTTTAGGCCATATTTCTCAAAACTTTTTTTTTATCAAGACCCACAGTGAGAAATTTATTTTAAATTGCAAGTCAATATATATACAACCGACGACTCTGTGAGTCCCTTCTGACAGAAATGTTTTATAGAACAGCACTTCCTGCTCCACAAAAAAATGATGCACTCCAATCATTTCGGTTCTAGTCTATTTATTTATAATGATAGTGACCTAGTAAGTTGATTTCACTACCCCCATTGGGCCTATAGATACATAATATTTTTTTAAAAAGAGTCTGTTGTATAATATATGAAATTAATTTAATTCTTACCTGGAGAAAAACTAGTACATATGATTTTTCCCATCCCCAACTATTTGGAAGATGGAAACAGACAAGCCCAAAGGAGCAAACTTTTCACTTGGGAAGAGAAACTGTGTAGATAGGAGTTTAGAACGCTTAGCAAATAATTTATTTTTGTTTTTCATATTTTTTGTCATGAAAAATGTTATAGAGGCAGGATTCTTGGAAAATTGTTCTTGGAACAAGGTGGGACACAGAGAAATTAATCCTCCAAAAGAAGGGTTCCAACAGTAGTTTTCTAAAAAGGTGCCTTTGAATACTATCCTCTTTATAATTGAGGAATGGGTTAGGTGTAAGAAGTATGTGAACTAATAATCTAGAAAATTCTGATGGGGATTTCATTTGATTTCTAATCAGTGAAGAGCTTTGGAAGAATTCTAACACAAATACTCCCATCTCCCATTTTTTTTACAGGGATGTGGGCCTCTGTTCTGAGGCCCAGTTGTGAGAGAATTGTATTTTTATTGTGTGCTAGGGGATTGTATTTTAGTCTCTGTAAGGGCCTTGGCTCCTAGTTCGTGAAATCATGCAGCACTAAATAAAACCCAACACAACTCACAAACTAAACATTATAGTTTTCTCATAGAAGTTGATTGCACTGTATCTTTGGAAAACCACGTAGAAATTAAAACTCAAAAGTGTCTCTTATGCACCAGGTTTGTCAGTTACTAAAAACAAAGAAATTCTTGAACACATATTTCCTCTTTCACATATGATTAAGAAAAACAAAGCCATGATCCCAAACGAGATCATTTAAAAGTATATAATCTTCAAAATGAGGTAGTTGTAGTAGCAGCACAAGTACTAGGATTGGGATAGAAGAATTACAAACAGTGACTAAAATTTTATAACCCTCTACAGTTTCAAAAGCACTTTCACACATAGTCTGAAGTAAGCCCCCAGGTAACCTGTGGCAGGTACTACTGCTGTACCTCTGCCTCTGTGCACAGATGAGGAAAGGGACTCACGGCAGGGGTGGCCCCACGGTGGCCGGACTCAGAGATGGGCTCTTCCTATTAAGTCTCATGCTCTCGTGACAACATAGACCCATTCCTCTCCCAAACAGCATTTCTTCCTCTGTGCTTTCTCTCTGTAGATCAAATATCGGGAAGAATATGAGAAGTTCAAAGCTCTTTATACTTTACCAAAAAGTGTTGAAGATGATCCAAATACAGCACGATGTCTCAGAGTTGGCAAGTTTAACATTGATGTAAGTAATTTCAAAGGCCTTCCTTCAAGTTGAAGCCAAGTAATATAGCCATCTACTGTAAGTCAGAATGGTTTCTATTGAACAGCACATGTGGCTCTGACTGTGTGTATGTGGAGAAGTTAGGGGTTACTTCAGCTCAGGCTGCTTCTCCTGCCCACACGAATCTGTAGAAAGTGTTGGAAAACTCCAGTCCCTGCTGTGCCCCCAAATGGTTGCTATAAGTTGGTCGTCCTGACTTCTCTGGTATATAGGAAAGTCATATATGGTGTGATTCCACGCACAATTTCCTTCACAAGTGCATGTCCTTTTAACTTCACAGCGCCTGTACAAATCAGTTTATGAAAAGAACAAGATGAAAATCAACATCGTGCCTGACATGGTAGAGTTGGTCACTGCTAAGGACTCTCAGAAGAAAGTCAGCGAAATTGATTACCGCCTACACCTCCATGAGTGGATCTGCCACCCCGATTTGCAAGTCAACAGTCATGTCAGGAAAGTCACAGACCAGATCAGTGATGTAAGCCCACTGCCTCTGAAGGCCCGCCCACCCTCCCCAGCCCCACATACCCACCCTGAAGTGAAGCAGACTCACCTATTTCTTCACCTCAGCCTTCTTCCAGGATGGCTTTCCTATGTGCCCATGGGTCTGATTAAGGTCAAAGGTCCCTCTGGGGGCAGGGCTCCGTGTGCCAATGTTTCCACAGTATCCTTGGCCTCATTGCATAAGGCTTTTTGCTTTGCATTCCACAAAGTCAATCTCAGTCCAGAGTTTGCACATGTCTCTGGTGTTACATTTACAGTGAAATTTTATCTCACCAATCCTTTTCATCTGTCTCCACTCTGTAGATTGTGTACAAGGATGACCTCAACTGGCTGAAAGGCATTGGGTGCTATGTCTGGGACACGCCTGAAATCCTCCATGCCAAACACGCTTATGATCTACGCAACAATGTGAGGTTTTTTTTTTACATATTTTTTTCTTTACATAGTCCAGAGTCAAGGAGAGAGTATGTAAACTATGAACATTGTCACAGATTAGCTGTGTCTGAAGTAGTGGTGGGGGTGGCCAAGCCACAGAAAGGTGCTTAGGAATTGAAAGCGGCCATTTCTCGGGAGAGCAGATGGCATTCCTACTTGACAATGCAGTTCAGCTGTCCCATTGTACTCTGGGGGAGAAGGGGCATGTAGCTCCTCTTCCTACTTTTGGGGCTCTTTTGGGTGTATCAACGAGCACATAATTGTCATTATAGGAAAAATCTCATTTGCTAAGAGTTTCTGAGGCTATAGACAGGATCTATTGGTACAGAGAGGATTTGCTAGGCAAATTAATACTGTAATCAAAATTTCAGTAAGAAAGCTTAAGTGTTCCTAGAATAGCAATTGTCAAACCTCCTGGAAGACTCTAAAAGTTCCATATGACTCTATGCATTGATGACTCTGATTGTCATAATTTCAAACACACCCTGGTCTGTTAAATAGGTGCTAGTGAATGTTAAAAACATAAGTGCCAGGAGTTAAAAACAACCGAACCCTCCATGAAAACCAGCAATGTCTAATGTAGTGAATGATCTAACACAGGCTTATTTTCTTCCTCATGGCAGATCAAGTACAAAGCTCATGCGCAGAAAACAAGGAATGACTACAAGTTGGTCACCGATACCCCAGTCTACGTCCAGGCTGTCCAAAGCGGGAAACAACTAAGCGACGTAAGTACCTGTTGGGGATGCTGCTGTGGGCGGAGATGAAGACAGGGCCACCATTCAGGCAGAAGTGGCAAGAACGAAAGACTGGGCAGTGCCTGGCCTTTTTTCACCAGGAAACCAGAGTTGATGCCTTAGGAAGTACTCGAGATTCTGCTCTGCACCTGAAACTAATATAAAATAATATTGAATATCAACTGTTACTGAAAAATAAAAATAAAAGATGCTTCTCTGGTTTCCTGAAACTGGATGTGTTCAAGGAGCTCCCTGGGGTGGAGCTGTAAGTGATCTAAGTCTATAAAACACTTGTCGGTTTAGACAGAACTTGCAAAGCTGCTTTTTGTATCCTTGTACCAAGAGCAACAGTGTAGGTGCCACTGCCTAGACCTTCTAATAAATGAGAACCAACTGAAGGAGATGAGAAGGAAGCAGGCTCTGCAGTTAGAGGTGTGGATGGAGTCCAGCCCTTACCAATTGCTGAGGCTTAGGAAAAGTACTCAATGCTCCAAGCCTCAGCATCCTTATCTGCGCAATTAGAAAAAGGGCGGAAAGCACCCACTATATGCCTGACATAGAGCAGGAAGATCAGGCACAAAGCTGCTCTTCTTTTATGAACTCCACAGCTTAATAAGTAAATGCTATCCCAGCAGTGAGTTAGAACATTGAGACCCATTATTTTTGAACATGCAGTGGTAAAATGACCTCTCTCCTCTTCCTATGCCTGAGCCAACTCTTAGACTTATTTCTCAGGGTGGGGTCCACACCCTGGCTCTGATCTCATTGGACAGGGCACAATAATATATCAGAATTTTTCAGACAAAGGGGGCAGGCTACCTTTTGCAAAATAAATAAATAAAGAGAGAAACTTAGGGTTTCCATTGACTTTGCTTCTTTCAAACAGTGTTGCCATAGTCCAAATCAACCCACTCTGCTTCTCTCTGCACCCAGGCTGTCTATCACTACGACTACGTGCACAGTGTCAGAGGCAAAGTGGCTCCGACTACAACAACCGTGGATCTGGACCGGGCTGTGCACGCGAACAAGCTCCAGAGTGAGGTGAGTAGTGAGAACTCTACAAGCACTGGCACATATCCTGGGTGCAGCTGACAAAGGCCACGTCCTTGACCTCTGTAGAAGGCACCTGGGCAGGGCATCTTCTCAGCCTGACCTGGTAAATTGTAAACGCTGTTCCATGCTGTACATGCTGTTCCATTCACATGAGTTACAAAAAAACCAAAATACCCAGTACATAGCCTGTCTTCCTTTTTGGCTGGCCAGATCATCTTTTTAAGCAAGCAATGGACATTTTTGGAGCAATTTTTACAAGTTACAAAGAAGAGGACCAATCCACCATCCCTGTTCTCAAAAAGCTTAAAATCAAGATAACAGAGACAAGGCTATAATCATAAAAGACTATTAACAATAAGAAATAAAGCTAAGAAAGGAAGATTTCTTTCTTTCTAAGAAAGAAATTGCTGTTGAAATTCAGACAAGAAAGAATATGGATTCTATTCGCATATGTAACTATTTCTATTCTGTAGGACTTGATTGTGCTACTTTGGTCTCAACCTTCGGTGCTACTCTGCTATTTTGCATGTTAGAAGTAATTTGTCTTTTAATATTTTAAATATTCTCACTTCTGTAGCTCCCCTAAGAGACAGATCATTTAGGGTCACAGACAGAAACTCCTTCCACCTCCTGCCAGGAATATGAGCATCCTACCCACCGCATAGTCTGACATCGAAGCTGTGTTTGTGGGGGAGATGGGTTTCCAAACATGTGCCTTATAATTATAAGTGTCTCCAAGATCAGTGGCTGCTCAAATATCACCTAAAAGTGTGGTTAAGGACAGAGGTGGCCCTTGGTAGCCTGTTTTCTTTACTTAGCCCAAACTCTTGCTAGTTGCCACGCAGTCAACTGGGCGCATGTTTGGAAGCACAGAAGAATTAATTTTTATAAGTCTCTGCACTCATTGCTCTTTTTCTCAAAAACAATCAGTGAAGAATAATTTGATTAATTGCCTGACTCTTAGAACTGATTTAATTTCTTTCTGAAATCGATTCAGTAAGCACAAGTACTTTAAGTATCTAATTGAAAACCCCATGTGAGCTGGATGTGACTTGTTTAGCTCAAATCAGTTATTTGATGCAGATTTCATGTAACCTATTCTTCCTCCTTCGGCAGAATCTGTACCGAGGAGCTGGGAAGCGCTCCCTGCCTACTGGGTACAAGCTTCCCGTCGACACTCCGCACTTCAGACACTCCAAGGACACCCAGTACATGAGCAGTTATGTGAGTGCTCTCCTCCTCGTGAAGATGGGATCAGAAGTGGGAGGGGCACTCGCATTCATTACCAGCCTATTCTCCTCCCCCAGTCCCACCCTGAAGTTTCGACATGATGTAATGATAGGGGCAGAGGGGAGGACACAGCGTATTTCCCAAAGGTGCTGTGGCATTGGCTCATTCCCAGTTTGGCAGTGTGCACAACGCAGTGCGTCGGCACAGGGCTTCCATGGGATGACGTCTGCGTGACTCGGGCGCCGTGGCTTGGGGCTCATGGCTGCCATGACGCCTCCACTTCTGCTAGCCTTACACAGAAGCCGCCCACTAGGAATTTGAATATGTTCACTGTGGATGTGCAGTGATAGTGTTGTCCTCCTTTTGCAATATTTAATTGAAAAGGATATAACATCACGGTGTATTTCATTGAAAAGAAAGGCTTCTTGCAGGGCTGCTGGCCCTGGGACTTACCTTACTACTCCCCCTTGGTACCCATGTCGTAGAAAGCTCAGAGGGACAGATTGGTTCTCACTACCTGTGGCCTGACCAGGTGTTAGCTCTGACACCAACCTTCCCCACTTTTTAAAAGTGCCAGTCTGGGGCTCAATACTGTTTACCTGAAGGACAAGGCCTAGTAAAGTTTCATCTATTCCGGTGATGCTGGCCTGCAGATCATACCCCCAAACCAGCCATTAGCTGAAGAATAAGATCCCCCTTTCAGGTTGTCCTTCAGAGTCCTGGGACTCCAACCTGCTGGCCAGGAAGGACCCAGTATCAATCTGTAAAGCATTTATCAGTCTTTAAAATACTCTCATTTATTCTCTGCATTTCCTAATTTATTAGCTATATTTGGGCTAAAAATATAGGGTTTCTTGCATTTTGCATACCTGCCTACAGATTTCATCTAGGCAATCTTGGATTTTGTTCCTTTCTATACCTGGCTTTATCAGCCAACAAAATAATTTTCAAGACTTGGATTATTATTGAAATTCTGTCAGTGACTTTTTCTTATACTAATGCTGACAGAATCACTTTCCAAATAAAGTGACAGCTCTTTTCTATCTGAGAAATATAACCCTGCTCCTTGTTTACCCATCAGTGGTCTCATTCTGACTTTGCTTTTGCAGTTCAAGTACAAAGAAGTTTATGAGCACATCAAGGCGAATGGGTACACACTCGGCCCCAATGACGTTCCCTTTGTCAATGTCCGGAGGGTCAACGATGTTACCAGCGAGGTACTGTGATGCTAATTCTGTGGAGGAAATCTTACATTTTAAATAAAACCACATTTCATGGTTTTGTCTGAAATGCATTACAAATTAATTGTATTTCAGCTATAAACTTATACAGCATCAGGGAGTAAGAGGGTCTTATTTATCACCATTTTGATACTGGCATCACTTGGAAATATTTTTCTATATTTGATAATGCCATTGTAAAGACCCAGTGCCATGTAGTATAATGCAAATTAATTTTATATTTTGACATTTGTGATCAAAATTTTTTAATAGAGTTACTTTTAGTCTGACTCATGATCCTAGTTTTCTACATGAATTATTAGTTTGTATGTCTGATCTACCATCTAACTCTCTGACAGAAAATGGAATACTTTATGCTCAAAATTTTTCACCTAGATAAAATATTATTTTCTTTTTTGCATAATCTAAATCACTTTTGATATCTTCAATCTCTCTGCTCATGTCTCTTTATGTAAAATATTTGCTTATTGATTGGTCAGTATCCCACACTAACCACCTGAAATGATATCTCCTCCAATGTAGAGACTTTATCGACAACTGTACCACAAACTGAAAGACAAGATTCACACAACCCCTGACACGCCTGAAATCCGCCAAGTCAAGAAGACACAAGAGGCTGTCAGTGAGGTGAGTATTTTCTTAGGAGAGAAGGCAGGCTGGGGAACCCTGGGTGGCTGTCAGCCATTCAGTCTCTAATGTGTGTATTTCTGGACATTCCTTCTGCAGTTGATCTACAAATCAGACTTCTTCAAGATGCAGGGCCACATGATCTCGCTGCCATACACACCCCAAGTGCTTCATTGCCGTTATGTGGGAGACATCACCAGTGATGTAAGCATCATACGGGGTCTGGAAGTCTCTCACCAAGAGACTGGCTTCTTTCAACACTTAAACCAACCAGTGACCTTTGAATAGCCCTTTCCACTAAGTATATAACCTGGAGGTAAAATAGTGTGGGAGCAGGAACCCACATTTTACCAGCTTTGGAAACAGTGGTAAGAAGACCACTTGGGAAATGCAAGAATGCTGGCTGCCATTCTTCATTCGCCACTGAATCATGACCAACTCCTCACTCTCCAAGTAGCCTCTGTTTGAGGTCATGGTTAGGATCTTTCTCCTGCTCATCCTAAGTCCCACCCCCTTAAGCAACTTCTTGTTGTCTTTTTTTTTTCTTTTTCCTCCTTGGATGTTTTCTTCCCCTGAAAGACTACTCCATTCAATCTAGGCTCTTCTCCCATGAATACAATAATAAAATAATAGCCGCATCCTCACCTGGACTCAGCATTAGATATTTACATTTTAAACACTGTGATTTACTTGTGTGCAAGCAAACTAAGAGTAAAAGGTGGATGCGTTGAGTTGAAATGAAAGATCTATCAATAAAAAAGTGCCATGACTCTGCCTTATTCATCCTTGATTTACATTTGCTCATGACCTGCTATATTTCTATCTTTGTCACACAGATTAAATACAAAGAGGATTTGCAGATGCTGAAGGGACTGGGCTGCTTCCTGATGGACACTCCTGACATGGTTCGCTCCAGGCACCTACGGAAGCTCTGGGTGAGTGTTCATCTTCACAACACATGGCTACTCTGGCACAGCTTCAAGGAGCTGGGCAGAACAAATCACTGCCTGGAGCTACTTTTAAGGGGAATTCACCATTAACCCTCTTGAGCAAGTCATGACCCACTTAAGATGATCTGTGCTCTCTGTCAAATGTGATGAGCTTGGGTAGATGGCAGTTGTTTTTGTCCCTGCTTGGGAAGACATCCAGGGCACATGGAGGGTCAGCTTGACTTACACATATTAGCCATTTGAAAGGCAATGTGTAACTATGACCTACAGTCCCTTAAATGATGAATCAGTTTGTATTTTTGTTGGTTTTTTAGTCTAATTACCTGTACACTGATAAAGCAAGGAAGATGCGAGACAAATATAAAGTGGTGGTTGACACTCCAGAACACAGAAAAGAACAGGAACTGAAGACACATCTGAGTGAGGTAAGGATGCAAACCTGGTGCTGCCAGGGTGTGTTCCTCTCGTGATCATTTTTCAGGCAACTCCATGAGGCAAATAACTTCCATTTGCCTGTAATTACAGACCCTTCTAATAAGATGAGGATATTGCCACTTGTTTTACCTATGACTAGGACTGCTGAGAGTTTACATGATCTTATAGATCAGAAAGGTATTCTGTCTTACACTATTGTAACCAAATTTATTTCAAAAGTTTCTCTCTCTTTAATTCCTACTATTATTAACCCTAATCATGGTAGTGTCATTTGGAAAGTCTTCAATGGCTTCTCACTCTGTTCCCACTCAATAAATTCCAAACTAAAATTTATTAGAGTGCCCATCATTTTCATCTGCCCCTCTTGGCACTGAGGGTCCTGATTCATTGCAGCTTATTGTGTTTAGTTAGATATGCTGTCACCTACACTGTTGATTACTCGAGGGTTGGACCCCATCTTACATAGATGTGTTTCCCTTAGTGCCATGGACATAATAGGTGCCCATGTTTGCCAGTGGCTAAATCTGCTTTGGAAAGATAAGGGAAGAGACCAGCAGTTACAGAGGAAAAGCTTCACTTACGTCTCAATTTGTTCTTGTGATCAGTTACGGACATCTCAGTAGGAAAACCTCACTAAACATTACAAAGTCTGAACCAAAACTCTAAAACTCATCCATTGTAGAATCTTCTTTTAATGCCAGAATGCATGGATAGGAGTAGCAGGAAATTGTTGACATTTATGTTGATTGACTGGCATGTGCAATCAATGGCTTTTGGGTTTGTTTTTTTTTTTACAAATTTCTGTGTCAACTGCTGCTCAATTTCAAACATAGGAACCCATTTTTGGTGTCCATAAAATGGAAAGGTAAGGGCAGCGCACAGGTGTCGATGATTGCTCTTATCATAGGCCAGCTGGCCACTCTTCCTTGGCTCTCAGTTTGTCTGTGGTCTCATCCATGAGGCTTCATCAAGCTGAGCCAAGCTTTGACTGTTGGGCCACTTCATGAACTGCCCATTCTCAGTAGCTCTGATGGCTGCTGATGAGGAATAGCATAGGCTCTTAGACTTCGAGATGCCCAGCAAACCCAGTGTTGCCCTCAGTGGAGGGGACATACAACTTCCCACACTCTCGGTGGGCCAGAGGCAGAGGATGATTAATTCCTCAGCTGTTATAAATTGCTTTCCTAATAGGAATGCTTATGAACTTTTTTAAATCTCTGTAAAGGCACTTTTCCACTCTGGCTAAGTATCAGAATCGTCTGTGAAATACTTTAAAGCTGCCCTTGAGTGAGCTCTGATCCCCTTACCCTCATATATCTGATTCTCTCGGCCTGGGCTTTTACCTGCTCCATAGGTGGTTCTTATATGCCACCAGTGTTAAGAACCACTGCCTTAAAGTACTACATCTCTCCTCCAGCTACCAAATAATAAAGAAGCATCTGTTCATATCTCTGAAACACCCCTACTTCTCTTGGATGTCTGGGTTCAGAATTACCTAAAACTTTAATTTGTCCTCTTCCCAATTCCTGTTGGGAATTTTATACATACTGTGCATCAACACTGAGGAAGAAGAGTAGTTATTTCTTAATAGTGCAGTTTCTCCTGCACTTGCTTCACCATGGAATGACCTGGATTTGATAAAACATTGATCCAAGCTACCACCTTGGATTCACAAGGTCTAGGGAAGAGATTGAAAATCAGTTCTAATAAGGCATTGGGGCGGGGGGAAGCTGTTGGATCAGGAAAGTTTGGGAAACACTGGTTTAGTAAAAAGTTTAATAGCTAAAGGAACTTTAAGTTATTAAGTTTCAAATTATTTTTGAACTGTACAGACTGTTGTCACAGAAACCTTTGCAGTACTAGGAAGCAGGGGTGTTGTCCCAGGAAGCGCAAGCGATGGGGACCTGTGTACAAGGGAAACACGGTGCGAAGAGAGCTGCAGGAAGGATGCGGGAGAACGGGGTCTCAGTCCCTGCCTCACTGCCCGTTTGCTGGGTGACCTTGTGTCATTCACAACTCCCACACCCCATTTCCTGTGCTAGAGATTGGACTTGATAATAATTTGGGTTTCTTTTAACCATGATATTCTATGGGGTTTTTTTTCTTTATTTGACATTTAGCCTGGAAGAACATAAATTTTTAATTATGTTCTCTCTTTTGGTAATAACCTCAGAAATAGACTCAAACAGATAAGCTCATTTTGTTTCAACTTGCACTTGTATGTAATTTAGATTTTTAAAAATGGACGTGTACATACATGTGTATATACTTTTTATTTCCTACATTTTGTCTGTCTAATTAGCATTTATATTCATAATTAGAATTCACTTGTTATCCATTTGTACTTTCTAGTTTGCCTCATATTAAATTCCTTTAACATTTCTTGGAGAGCTACTGCTTTTCAAATCACTTATCTAAGCACAAGGTGATAATAGAGCAGACCCGCTGCATTCCATGGGCCCATAATCTGTGAGAGGACACAGGCATCAACATGATAAATGGTATCCTATAGAAATAATCAAGACAGTATGGACCCTAGGAGTTTTCCAGGCAGATAGGAAGGGGAAGAACATTCTAAGCAGAAGGGACAGTATATGAAAATGGCTGTAATGAGATCTAGAAGTTGGGAATCATTTCAAACAGCACATGGTGAGTGTGGAAGACTGTTGGAAAAGGAGGCTAGAGACATAGGATAGAAGCTAGGTTATGAAGGCACATGGGTGCTGTATCAGTGACCTGGGGCTTGATGAAAAATCATTGAAGAATTGCTCTGAGCACAGTAGAGCTGAGCCTTAAGATCTGCTTTAAGAGAGATCTCTTCCTCAGACTTGCAAATGATGATGAGCCATGTGGAGTGTCCAACAGAGGATTTGGGGAAGTGGTTTGGGCGGCTCCTGCAGATGGGTAGTGACATGGGAGGCTGAGCCAGGACAGTGGTGGTAGGAAAGGAGAAGGATCAGACTTGAGGACTGTTATGAAGTTGGGAACCCAGGGTTCACAACCTTTCGGATGTGGGGCTGAGGGAGAAGGAGTCAGGATGACTCCCCAAGTTTCTGGCCTGAGTGACTGGGAGATCAGGAGTTGTTTAGCAAAACTGAGAAGATAGGAGAAGCGGATTTGGCCTGGAGATGGGAATAACATAAAGAAATCTATGTTGAACATGGTAAGTCATTCATGTTCAAAATGTTGTTGAAAATTTGGGTCTGGAGCTCCCCTGAGCTCCAGACACTGGATATACAGATTTGGAAGTCATCAATCTCAAATTGATGGTTGAGGCCCTGGGTATGAATGAGGTCACTCAAGGAGAATATATATGGTGAAAGGGGCCAACCCTTAAGCCTAGTAAATAGGAATCTTTGGGGGAGGACAGAACCATAGAAGGAAGCTGAAAAGGAAGTTGCTACCTAAGCACCCAGGGGAGAAGGGAGGAATGGAAGGCAGAGAAGAGGGTCTTCAGGAATGAAACTGATCAGCAGATTTAATCACTACAGAGAAATATTCTTGGACTTGGCAATTGTAAAGTTTTGGTAATCTCATTGAGAGTCACTTCACTGGAGTGGTTGGGGGAAGCCAAATTATCTCACCTTGAGAAATTAATCAAAAGAGAGGAAAAGAACAAACACATAGTCTGTTTGTTTGTGAAAGGGAGGAGCAAGTCCATTGGTAGAGATTGGAAAAGGCTTACTGAAGGGAGGAAATTGAGTCTTTTTGCAGACGAAGGGAGAGGGCTACAGAAACGGAGAGCTGAAGACATGGAGGGGAAGAGGATGATTGCTGCAACAGGGTCTTAGAAAGGACAGATGAGAAGGGACCAAGATCACAGCAGGAGGCTTCCATCTTGGACAGGCTACAGAATGTATTTTGATAGGAGGGGGAAAAGTAAAGGAAGCCTAAGGGGGTAAATGAATTACTGGTTTATTGGGAAGAAATTAAGATTGTTGCAGTGGGAGGGCCCCTGCTCCTTCCATAAAGTATGCAATAAAGGCATCTGCAGGGAACGTGTCGATGACGCAGAAATGACAGTGATGACTGTTTTATGTCCAGCTGGTGTACAGAGCTGCCGGCAGAAAGCAGAAGTCAATCTTCACTTCAGTTCCTGATACTCCTGATCTTTTAAGAGCCAAGCACGGGCAGAAGCTTCAGAGTCAGGTAAGATTAATAAACAAAGATTCAAAACCCTGCCACGCTGGCATCACAAAGGATGCCTGACTTTTCCTGGTCTGTAGCAGCCTCTCACACTTGGTCACCCTTGACACAGTTGGGTGCCCATTAATTTCAAGAGGCAGTGTTTGTCTGGGCCACCGTCACCATGGTTTTGCTTTACACGAGCAGGTAATGCCGTGTCTTCTTTTTCCAAGTTCTGCACAGCTTTTGTCATTGGATGGGTGGTCTGTGGACTCCAGGTAGTAAAAATAAATTGCTAGACTCATTCTGTAGGACCTATCTATTGTCCACAGATGAATAAAACTACATGTCATGCATTCAGGCAAAAATGGAAAAAAAATATGTCAAAGGCTCTATCAAAATCCTCTCATTTGTCTATCAGCATTCTTTGTTATATGGATTTAGAATGAACTATACTCAGCAATAAGACTATTAGTCAACTGGGGCAAGAATGCGTGTTTCCAAATAAATATGAGACACAGAGAGAAACAAATGAACAGAAGTATATATAACAAACACAAAACAAACAAGAAAACAGAATAAAGAAGACTGTTGAGTCTTCTCTATATTGAATAAAGAAGACTGAATACTGAATAAGAAATGTTTTGTCTCTATAACATCTGATCTCTATTCTGATTATTTAGTATCTATATGTTGAACTTGCCACCAAAGAGAGACCCCACCATCATGCTGGAAACCAGACCACAGCCTTGCAGCATGCTAAAGACGTGAAGGACATGGTCAGCGAGGTAGGTTGGGAATTTGGTACCACGGCATTGGGTTAAAGATAAAAATCCTTTCTTAAAACCCTCACCTGGGGTGGAGGGATTCAGCAAAAAGAAAAAAGGACTCATGGACATGGTCAATAGTGTGGTGATTGTCAGGGGGAGAGGATATAGGGGGGCTAAATGGTAATGGAAAAAACCCCTCACCTGCCACCTGTGGTAGGAGAGCCGTGTCTATTAACTGTGCTCAGCAGCATGAGGACCAGAAGGAAGAGCCATTCTCCTAATGAGCATAATACATTGTGTCCTCAGGGTGGGTCTATGACATGGTTGTGAATTGTGAGGGATGGAACATGTGAACTTAACTCTGTCTCTCTCTTTTATCTTTATTTCTTAGAAAAAGTACAAGATTCAATACGAAAAGATGAAGGACAAGTACACCCCGATTCTAGATACACCAGTCCTCATCAGAGCCAAGACGGCTTACTGGAATGCCAGTGATGTATGCATCCCTTCCTCTTCCTTCTGTTGTGCTAGGGACAGCTGAAGTTGAGGTGCCAAGAAACAGAAGAGGTTACAGTCATATCCCTGATCCCACAACATGGACCAGGGGGAGAAGTCCCAAAATGTAAAACACAGGCACAAACAATACCCGTTAGGCAAAGTAGTAGCTAAGAGTAATGCTGAAAGGTGCAAAAAGCATATTGATTTTTGCATTGCTCTTCTAGGAAGAATATGACCCTTTCTTATGACTCCTTCATAGCATTTCCTAGGATATGTGACAACTAGTTGTTACTTACCTACAAAATCATGTTCTTGGAGTCAGCAAGACATGGTTTCAAATCCTGGTACTGTCAGCTGCCTGCTGTATGCACCTTACCTAGTTTTTCCGAGACTGTTTTCTCGTATGTGGGATGAGGATGAGAATTGTGATGATTAAATTAGAGTGAACAAGATAACATTCCTCACATAGAGCTTGTCTCTTCATTGTCCGTCAGAAAGTTTTTGTTCCATCTTCACGTGATTGACCAAATCACATGAATGAAATGCTCGTTAGAATCAGGAGGGACAGATTTTATTTCCCATACCACATGATCAAGGACTGCACTGCCTTTTAATGGTAATGGGATTATCTGTTAATAAATATATGAAATTAGTCAAGCCAGGGTAGAGGGCCAGTCCTTACTGGTTCTGGGTCTCAGAGCCCAGCAGCAAATGGCCTGTACCCATTACCAGAACCAGAGTCCCAGGAGCACTGGCCATGTTGAAACTTTAACTCAGCCAAAAAAAGCTCAGTCAGCCTCACAACCCCTCAGTTTAGCAACACAGCTCTAGTATTTCAAGGCCTCTTAGAGTAATTATAGTCATCCCAAAACAGAAATGTGAAAGGGCACAGCAAATTGGAATAATATTCAGTTGCATAATTTTACCAGAAAATTTTATTTGGGACTGAAAGGATTCTGCCATTTGGAAAGAGACAATGACGATTTGTTTCCAATATAAGCTGAGAAAATTGCTATCCTCAAAATCTATCCTCTGAGATATATTTAGTCTTCTTGTGACATCCCCATCTTTACCACTACAAGGTCACCATTGAATGTTGATCTGAAGCAAGCTTACTCTGCATCACCACTGTTGGGCATGGCCACACCATGAAATTGGCCCCTGGAGCTCATTATGCTCTGTTGTCAATACCAGCGCTGATGACTCTAACTCTTAAACTAATCCAGTGGAGCAAGGGTGGTACCTAGCATTAAGATCAGCCCATCTACCATGGTTATCCCCACAGGTAGAGCTAAGCAATCTTATGAGATTATCCTTGTGAATAGCAAAGTTAAAGTTAAAAAAAAAAAAGACCTATTTTTTATTTGTTTGCTGCTACCCAAAAAGAAAAGATTTGTTGAAGGTGGCTTCTTGGAAAGGTACCCATTTTGTGTAGATGAGGGGAACCTTCTATGTCATTCTTAGGTTAAAGTAAGAGTTGTTGTTTCTTGAAATACAACAAAGATAAAGATTATAATGAAATGCAATTTCAGGAGAAGGCATTTTAATACCGGGAGTTAGAAACAAAATCTTTCTCTTCCAAGTACAACAATATGTCATGGGCTCAATAAAGTTATGTTTTTTTTCTCCTCCCAAATGAGCTCTTTGTTTGTTTAACCTTTAGTAAACCGTTTTACCCTGAAGTAGTTTTAGGTTTACAGAAAAGCTGCAAAAATCGCACCGAGTTTCCCTAGTTTCCCTAGTTTCCCTTATTGTGATACCTTAGGTACCATCACACATTTGCCACAGCCAATGAACCAATGCTGATACATTATTAACTAAACCCTATACTTTATTCAGATTTTATTAGGTTCCTCTTTGTATGCTTCTTCTCTTAAAGGATGGGAAATGAGTTTTTGAATCTCTGCTAAATTCATTCATGGGGAAACCTAAGAGAGAAGACTCAAGAGAGTTTAAGCTTAAAAGACCTCATTTATTTAACTCAGTAGTTTTCATCATCCACATGTGTTTTCTCTTCCAGCTACGCTACAAAGAAACATTTCAAAAGACCAAAGGGAAATACCACACAGTGAAGGATGCCCTGGACATTGTGTATCACCGTAGAGTCACCGACGACATCAGCAAAGTACGTCCCTGGATATATTTCTACAATTCCTGTGTGGGGCTCAGTAACCCACCAGCAGTTTTAAAAAGTGTCCTTCCTTTCCTAACACTCTCTGGAGAGAAGAAGACTTTTGTACGTTAATTTGGGTAAGATTTTATACCTGTCTTTGTATTTTTGCCACAGGTGAAATACAAGGAGAACTACATGAGCCAGCTGGGAATCTGGAGTTCCATCCCTGACCGCCCCGAGCACTTCCACCATCGGGCAGTTACTGATGCAGTCAGTGATGTGAGTCTTCACCTCTTCTGTTTCCACACACAAATTTGCAATCCCATGGCACTTGGGGAATCGAACACCACATGGAAACTGATTAAGTACTTGACCCACCATTAGTTCTTATGTATGGAGGTTTAAATCATAAAACTCATTGATAAGTTAGTGAACTTCAACTTAGGAGAGAAAAAATATATATTCAAATTTATGCACCTAATTTTTCCACTAAATATATTATATTACATGACTGGAAGTGGTATACTTCATCAAGCAATAACCTATTTATGGTCGATTGAAGAGACAGCTCCATGAAGCAATTAAGTCATGTAACAGTGCTCACTGAGAAAGGGATTCCAGCTCCTGTATGAAAATACAGCTGCTGAGTTACTGATATACTCTCTGGGGAAGTAAGCCTGTTAAATTTGAAGTCTTTACTTAGTACTAAAAATAAAAATTTCCATATGTAATATAACAGTTTACCATAAAGTGAGCAGAAGAAAAGATATTACTGGAAACTTCTCTTAAATAATTGTTTTAATACTTTATTATTCTATATGCCTCAGTGGTTAGAGCTTCTATTTGTTCCACTTATATCGATCCTAACCTACTACTATTTGTAGAGAGGTTCTTAAAACTCTTCGATGATGTTCTTCTCCCAGGTAAAATACAAAGAAGATCTGACCTGGCTTAAAGGCATTGGTTGCTATGCCTTTGATACCCCTGACTTCACTCTGGCTGGAAAGAACAAGACCCTCTACAGCAAGGTATAACTACTCAAGGACACTGGCCACACCCGTCTAACACACTTCAGTGCCCACAGAGAGAGTTAGCACTGAGGATACAGCTTTTCAGATTTCCACCCCATCCTCGCGTCCAGACCCCGTAGCTGGAGTAACACTGAATTGTTCACCAGATGATGGGCTCTGCCAAGCGGCATGTCTCAAACTGTTTGTGGTACTGACCTCATTGACTGTAGTCATCATTGGTTTATATAATTTATTTGAATATGATAAATGGTCTTTTCAGTGCAATTCCTCATGTTCCTGCCAAAATGCCCTCCTTATTCCTCCTTATTAATATGTCTCTGAGTGATTCACCCAATTAGAATTGACATGGTAGCAAATATAAATTGGGATTATTTTACTCCACAAACCTGATGTGTGACTTGAGGCAAATAACTTTGTTTTTATGTCTTCATTTTCCTATTTCCAAAATAAAGTCATTGGATTAGCTTCCTCTGAGTTGTAAAATAGGAGTCAGGAAATCTTACTTGAAAGTGCCACATAGTTAATATTTTAGACTTTGTGGACCACATTCATTCTGTCATATATTCTTTATTTATAATCCTTAAAATTGTTTTAAAAACATTCTTAGTTCATGGGACCATTGAAAAATAGGTGGTAAGCTAAATGTTAGCCTACCCCTGCCCTAAAATATTATGACTATCTGATTAGTTACTGGAAAATTATTTCAAATTAATGGACCAAAATCTGCCTTCAGCTGCGCATGGTAATACCTTCAAAGTAAAATAATAATCATTATAATATGTAGAAACAGAGAAGGAAATGATTTGGATTTTTGCCTAATTTGGAAAACAGATCTGTTTGTCATCCATTCAATAAAAGTACATATTTGGGGGTGAGTTTTCAAGAGATCCAGGTATATATACCCTTCATTGCCTTGGGAGACAGAATAAGCATTCAGTAATTACTTGTTTACTCTATGAATGAATTATCACAATTGTATAAGATAAATGGCCTGTCTCATTCTTAAGATAATCATAGCCTGCTATCAAGTAACCACATTCTGTTTTCTCTAGTATAAGTATAAAGAGATATTTGAAAGGACGAAGTCAGATTTCAAGTATGAAGCTGATTGTCCAATCAATAGACATTTCAAGCATGCAACTCAGTTGATGAATGAGGTATGTATGACCTGACCCAATTAAGCCCATTCAGTTCCCTTAAGAAGTCTGTAGAGTTAATTGACTATAGCCCAAGAAATGAAATTACAGGAAAGCCATTTTAAGTGTTGATTCAAGATGAAGATTTGGAAAGACCCTTATAAAGTCACCATCTGAGGGGCTCTGCCAAAAGCATGAGTAAGAACAAGTGAAGGGACTGTGCACAGTGGTGTGAGGGCCCCACCGCCATCGCCACCTCTGTTCACACTAGTGGAAGGCAAGGAGGGCAAGGAGGTAAAGGATTTTGCTGACTATCAGCCAAAGCCCCTTACCCATGGTACTGTGTAGAGTTGGGAGACACAGAAGTCCAAGGTTAATTTAGTAACCCTTACTGGGGCACAAAAATAGCAGTGGTTGGAAAAGCCACCCCTAAGGGGGTAGTTGTGATTCAGCATTCAATTGTATTGTCATTGTTGCTCATACACTGATGTAGAGAAGTATCCATTTGCACCCAAACTATTCCTTTATATTCTACCTGGTCTTTCCTAGAACTGTGTTTGTAATAATTTAAGCTAAATTTAGCTTCAAAAGACTGAAGTAAGCAAGCTATGGGTTAATTTATGTTTGGATGGTTTTATATTTAATTTCTTATCTTTGGATTTTCCACAGATTTATATAATTCAAAAACAATGTCAGAAAATTAGTAAAATATATCTGAAATGGAAATGTAGCCAATGGTATATTTATTTAAATGTATGACATTTTTGTTGTTTTTAAATTTGATTTTGTTCATTTTCAGTAGACTTCCAGGTTGGACAACTCTGAAGAATTACTGTTAAAAGCTTCTTAGAACACAGTCTTAATATATTTTGTTTCTATTTTTCATATTCACAAAGGATCTCCAGGTCTTCTTTATAATCAAATAAATTAACTGACAATAGAAGACTATTAGAATATTTCATGAATATTCTTTTTAATTCCCCCAGTCATAGATTGTAAACCTGTAGATTGTCAGTGCCTTATTTGAAATACAATGTAAGGTGCCATAAATCCTAAAGTTGCTAATGGCATCCGTGTGTAGAGAGGGGACATGTTTAAGTACAACATGCTCCAATTTTGTTGTCATAAATCAGATCTATCTCAAGGCCCAGCCTTCTCCAGGCCATCTTCCTTCACTTGACTCTCTTCACTTCCCTGTGTTTATTACCCCAGATGCTTTGGGAGCCCGCGTCCCAAAATGACATATTTTTAGCTCTCTGGAGTGTTTATCCAGGGACGTTTCTGTATAGCCTTGAAGTTGTACTCTTGCTATAATTTGATCTAATGTCTGAGCAGAAAAAATACAGAGCTGATTATGAGCAGCGGAAAGATAAATACCACCTGGTAGTGGATGAGCCTAGACATCTGCTGGCTAAGACCGCAGGCGACCAGATCAGTCAGGTACTGTGATGGGGCTGGTCGGACAGCCCAGGCAGGATTGTGCTCCAGGTTTCTCCTGAGATGTTGTTCTGTCTGCCGCAAGGATGTCATAGGTTCTGCCTATGATATTGGGATGTTCTGTTCCAAAGTATCTGTCTAGCCACCCAAAGAGCCCATGAGCTGTTTGAGTGTGCCAGTCCATGCTCTGTGTCCTCACATGTGCTGTGGTGAAGATGAAAAGAAAAGCTGGCTCCTCCCACCCTTTGTTCTCCCGGAGGGCCTGTTGTTAACCTGCGATTGTAAATTGCAAATTGAACTGCAAAAGCAAAAACAAAGAAGCAAATTAATGGAAGGAAAGAAGATAGAACTCCTACCATATTTTTCTCCGCCAGTGCTGTCTTTTTTCCTATGAGGCAATTTTGGTGGCGCTAGCTGCATCATTCCCCATTCACACGATGACCGATGGTCATCTGCAAGTGTTGCAGTCATTCTGCTGGGCTCTGTAATGTTTTTGTGTCTTCACCACCCAAACATGCGAGTACATAGAGTGTGTCTGCCTACATCTCTTCACTCAGAGGTGACTGGGATATAGAGCCACGTTCTTAAGTCTCTTTTGTGCTTCACTGCTCTTTGCATGAACAGAGAAAGTATAAATCTAGTGCCAAGATGCTTCTGAAACGAGGATGTAATGAACTTCTGCGTCCAGATATGTTGACTGCCCTCTACAACACATACCTTTGGAGCCAGGTAATGTCGGATGTGATGGAAAGAAGAGATTTAGAAGCCTTGGGGGCATTCACCTTTGTGCTTTCCTTAAATTCTTTCCCCTGCCCCCTGCCCAAGCTGGTTTCACATGACAAAGCTGCATAAATATTCATTCCCTGTAAAAGAACCGTGGGTGTGACCAACTGTTACGATGCAGGGGCCATCATCTGTATGTGATAGGACACTTTGGAACTCCTAGTAAGATTAACTGAGACTTTCCCAAAGTTTGTTTCCAAATCAGTAACATTTATTGATATTTTTCAACATTTGCCCCTCCCCCACAAATAGATCCCTTAGAGATTGAGGATGTTAAGTAAATTCGACAGCATATAAGAGATCTGAATATTTAATGTTTCCATCTAATTTGGCCATTGTTCAGTGGTCACTACAAGTGGACCATTCAGGGGAGATGAGGATGATCACAGTGCAGCTCTTTGAATGTTGTACATGTTCACCTCCCCCCTTGAGTTCGATGCTGATTTGCTAGGTTATGCCCCGCACGCCTGTCCTCTCCCACACTTGTTAACAATGTTGCTGATAACATTGCCTTCCTACAAGGTCAAAGGAAGCACACAGCACCACCTTTCCATCATATGCTGAAAGATAAATTTGAAGCTCCAGAAAATGGTGACAATTGCTTAACCTCCAGATACAATGTCAATAAAATGCCATTGTTTCCACACAAAAAAGTTTTTCATCAATCTTTTGTATTAGGAACTTGTTTTGTCACTTTAGTTTGACATGAAATCAACACATGAAGCAGGGGGATGTGGTCTCCCGAGGAATATCCTGTTTGCCTGCCACCCGTCTTCTGTCGTGACATGGTCGTCAAATAGTTGTGCATGAAACTTTGTTGTGCTCTCTGTATCTGCATGCTTGGATCAGCTTACGTGCATGGAAAAATAGTCATGACTTGGAAGTTACAAAACGAATGTCTTTTTTTAAATGTTAAATCCTTTAAACTGTATATACTCCCATACCTTAAGAGGTCATACATATTCAATGCAGCATGCAGAGTTCAGCAAAAGTAGTTTACACTCGTCACGTACACAAAACACAGAGTTTATTCTTGTATTGTTATTCATTGATTATTGTATTATTTTCCACACGAACAATAGTAAACCTACTTTTGCCCACCCTGTGCTGTGAGTGAACCATCACTTGTCAGAGTCCAGACCACAAGCATCTGGGCCTGGCTCCGAGACTTGCTCTGTGTGTGCCCTTCGCTCAGTCTCTCAGCCCTTCTGGGACTCCTTTTCTGCATGTATGAAATAGATGGAAATCACATTCACTGTTATTATTATGCTCACTCCATTACACCATTGCTATTAAATACAGGCTTATATTAAAACATTTTCAATTAGGAGTTACAGAGAAAGCATGATGACCCCACTCCCCCATGCCTGTGCCTTGGATAATAATAACCCTACTATTTGCTGTGAGACTCTCTCAAGAGGAAAATTATATTCTTTAAAGCCCTGTCTTCTACTTCTTACAGTTAATTTGTCCTTCCCTTCCACAATTTAGATCAAGTACAAGGAAAATTATGAAAAATCTAAGGACAAGTTTACCTCAGTTGTGGACACTCCGGAGCACCTGCGTACTACAAAGGTCAACAAACAAATCAGTGATGTGAGTACAGGAAACGCTGTGTGCACACTCACACTCAGGGGGCATTGGCAACTGCGGAGGGACATTTTAGATTGTCACAATGTCTGGGAGACTCTCCTGCCAGTCGGTGGGAGTGAGGCGGGGGTGCTAAATGTCCTGCTGTGCTCAGGACTTCCTCTTACAATAAAGAACCGTCCCAACTGAATTGGCAGACACCTTATTTGAGAAGCACTGGGGCCTTAGCAGAGAGCATGAGAGCCCCTGTTGAATTTACAGGTTTTTCTCTCCTTTACATACACTGAAGAAAGCTCCTTGCATTTACAATTTTATATTACATTACATTGTAAGTTGAGATGTATAACATTTTTCTGCATTTTCATCTCCTTTAGATACTTTATAAATTGGAATACAACAAGGCCAGGCCTAGAGGCTACACCACAATCCATGACACACCCATGCTGCTGCACGTCCGGAAGGTCAAAGATGAAGTCAGCGATGTGAGTACCAGGATGGCTTTGCAGTGCCGCTCATCCTGCCCTCTCTAGGTCATATAACACACCCAGGTCCAGTCATCTATTTCTGCACGACAATCTCCCTAAAACTTAGTTTCTTAAAACAACAATCTTTTTTTTTTCTCATGACTCTGTGAGCTGATTGGGTAGAGCCGAGTGGATTGTCTGTTCCACGTGCTTTGGGCTGACAGCGGAGGCCCGAGTGGGCCCAGACCTCAAGGTGGCCCACTCGCGTGGCTACCGGTTGAAGGCTCTGTGCTGGGAGCGTGGCTGCTGTATAGACGGGAACAATCCCCGCCCCTGCCCCGCCAGGTGGCCCTTCCATGTGATTTGGACATCTCACAGCCCAGTGGATGGGTTCTAATGGGCTGGAATGGAAGCTTCCAGACCGATTCAGAGCTACTCCTAGAACCGACACAAGTCACTTTTGCTGTATGTGACTGAGCACTGTGGACATCCAGGTTCAATGGGTGGAGAGATAAATGCCACCCCTGGATGAACAAATGACAAGGTTACATTGTAGAAAAGTGTGGAGGGGCATATACTGTAGAGACCATTTTGAAAAATGCAGTATGCCATAAATGCTATTAATACTCTGTAAGCTTTATCTTGAGTAAGACAAACAAGGTGGCCATTAAATTCTAATACCTGGAATCTGAGGACACATTGTAATTGTAAACTTTCACATATGTAGTTAGACCCGTATGGTTGAAAACTATCACCATTGTTTATTTATTTATTTTTTTAATTAAGAACTCCATGGCTACAGGGCACCCAAGAGAATATTGAAAGCAACTGGGGAGTACCCTCATCCTTACCCCGAAGTGTCGCCTTGACTCTGGCTTGTGTTCAGGAATTCTCTGAGAGACAAATAAATGCACTCACAATGTTGACCTTGAGTTGCCATGAAAAAGTGTTAAATACATTCAGGGTATCATTTCTGCAGGCAGAAATGTATAAAATATTTTTAAAATATTTTTTCATATTTTTCATTTTAAGTTTAAGCATTTCAAACATGAGCATCAGGTATTCATATACTTCTATCAGGCAGATCCTTTATGTGGAGCAGCCCATCCCCTTTCACTGTAGAAAATGAAGCATTTCTGTGTCCATTCTCCCACATTTTTTTATTGTAACAAGAACCTGAGATATTGATGAAAAATAAGGATTCCCAGACCTCTCCCCTAAATGTACTGATTTAGCCTACGTATGGTGAAGTGAAGAAAAGTATCATCAATCAAATTTGCTAAAACTGCTGGGCTTCCTTAGAACAGTTTCACTTCAGATTTAACAACCTAACACCCAGGCTCCTTCAGCAACCGTTACTGAGAAAACCCAGATGAGGCTCCCGGGCCCTGAAGTTTAAAAGGAGCAAAATAGAGCAAAGCTAGAACTTCCAGGCCCAGAATGCAGAAACTGCCTCCTGAGCCCACAGAGACTAACTTTTCCGCGACACTCTCCCTCCCACCCAAACCCACAAATGTCCAAACTTGCTAGATGTGGCTCCAGCGATGATGGTAGCAATGACTGCATCCATCCATCAGCTCATCATTCAGTCATCAAGTATTTATTGGGTTTCTATGTGCCTGACACTAGGGCTAGGACACTCAGTCTTTGCCCTGGATGGGTTCAGCTTTGTGGAAAGAACAGACAGATAAACAAACAATTACAACATGAGGTGGCCACAGCTGGAACTGCAGTGGGACTCATGCCATCTGGATGGGAAAAGCTTCTCTTCCATCGGCAGTTTTCAAGATGTTCTGAACTTAGAATGTTCTGATTCGGAAAAGGAAAAACATGCAAGGGCCGCTGTGCAGCTGGCTCTTTCAGCACAACCTCACGGGACGTCAAGGCCATGGCGACATGAGTGAACATACCCAATGTGTCCTGGGAGTCAGTTTTAAGATCTGAGATGCATGGCTGCCTCCTTTCTACACACAGAATTATTCTGTCTTAAGGAGCATTGTGTACCGTAGCCATGGTTTTAATGCTTTCTTTTAAGGAAAACCATAATGCTCAGGAGGCTGCTATAAAAAGTTAAGCTTGTCATTGTGTTTCCTCCCACAGCTGAAATACAAAGAAGTTTACCAAAGAAACAAGTCCAACTGCACCATTAAGCCAGACGCTGTTCATATCAAAGCAGCTAAGGACGCCTACAAAGTTAACACCAACGTGAGTACCAGAAACTTCCCCAGGCCTAGCGGGGGTTGATCAGCTCTCCAGGACCTATGATCTTGTTCACGTCTCTTCAGGGGACTGAACTCTAATGAGTCCAGATCAAGAGTCAGGCCCCAGGAGCACACGTAAGGACGCTGAAAGGTTCTCGCGAAGGACAACAGGGAGAGCACGGGTGGCCAGCCCGTGCCACAGACACTGGGACACACGCTCAGCCTTCGTGCTAGGTGGCTGAGATAGGAGACACACTTCCAAATGAAAGTTGCATTTTGAAAATTGCCTTCAGCATCTGTCATTGCCTCCATCCTCCATATTCTCCTCCTGCCTCAAACTCTAAAGCCTGCTTCTTATGAAAAAAAAAAATTTTTTTAGTCATTTGGTGCTTTCAGGGGTTGGCCTGGACCTTCCTTCTGCTTGGGTCTCCTGTACTGGCTCAGTTCCTTGTGGTGGGGCATCTTAAAGTCTCAACCACAAAACCATTTTTGTGCAGTTAGGTGAGTATTAGCTTTCTAAAAAATATGTAAATGGTTATATAATGAAACCACTATAACCCAACTAGTCCTCACTTGTGCCAGAGAGAACATATGTTTATCTGAGCCAGCGAACTGCGATGCCTCTCGGGACTGGCAGGTAAAGGTGTCCTGAGTATGGATTGAGGTGTAGGTAGCAGGATGGATGTGAGAAAAGGCAAATGCAGTAAAATGTACATTGTAGCCTTGGCTGGTGGCTCAGTTGGTTGAAACATCATCCCATACACCAAAAGGTTGCAGGTTCAACCCCCAGTCAGGGTACATACCTAGGTTATGGGTCAGATCCCCAGTCAGGGTACACGTGGGAAGCAACCAATCAATGTTTCTCTCTCACATTCATGTTTCTCTCTTTCTCTGTCCCTTCCTCTCTCTCTAAAATCAATAAAAACAATTAAAATATTCTCAGGTGTGGATTTTTTTTTAAAATGTACATAATAGAATGCAGGTGGTGGGTATTTTCTAGAAGGTTCCTGCAACTCTCCTGTATGTTTGAAAAATGTCACCATAATATGGGTGGAAACTCATCAAATAGTATACATAGATGCATGCACATTTTATGTACAAGTTAAACCTTGACAAAAAGAGAGAAGGCATGAGTAAAGACATGCAGCCAACAGAGACAGTTCTTCCCAAAGAAAATTGACTTAAATTACAGACACTTCAGTGCCTCAGATTTGGCTCAAGGCAGACAGCTCAGATGAAAGTCTAGCAAGTGCACAAGCACCCTAAAGCCCGATCACCTTGTTTCGAATCCCAGCTCCACCTTTTACTAGCTGTCTCACCTTGGGCATCTTACTTAATCATTCTATAAGCAGTTCCTCAGCTGTCAATTTCATGCAGTTGTTACAAAGATTACATAAGTTAATATTTATAAAGCACTTAGAAAAATGCCTGGCACAAAATAATTTACTATATGTGTTCAAGATTTCTTAAATTAAGCCTGCATTTAGTTAGAAATTAAAAGTTCTCAAGTACTCTGAGGATGATTAAGTTACACTGGCAGAGTTAGAAAGACTGTAGAAACATTTCACCCAGAGGTCTTTAAAAATTTTAGCCACTGTTTTGGGACCAAAAGGTCCCTCCCACAAGATGACCTCTTGGTTGGCTGACTAGCTACATAAATTGTAAAGAAATTTTAATTGGGGCTTTCTCTTGCATAAAGATGAGTGCCTCTGAGGCCATGCGTGTGGTTAGGAACTCAGCCCACTGACTGATGTGACTTGTTTTCCTCTTGTGAAAAACAGCTGGACTACAAGAAGCTGTATGAAGCCAACAAGGCCCACTGGAGGTGGACCCCTGACCGACCGGACTTCATCCAGGCCGCCAAGTCATCCCTGCAGCAAAGTGATGTGAGATAGGAGAGATGTGCCTGCAGCAGAAAAATGAATATTTATTTATAATAACCACTGTCATGGGATTTAACCTAGCTTATTTGAGGTCCAAGAAGGACAGGAGGGGTGTGGGGAGTGAAGGGCAAGCTTGGGAAGCAGACCTGGCCACAGAGTCTGGTCTCCCATGGCTGGGCCCAGACACGGATGGTTCAGAGTCCCAGGCGAGGCTGGGGTGGGGCTTGCAGCAAGCAGGCTGGGGGCTTGGTCTTGGCCCCAGGGCTGGAAAGGAGTTCAGCACCAGCTGAGGGGCCAGGAAGACCCTGCCCCATTTGGGTAGCAAGCCCTCTTTAAGAGGAGGACTCCTAATGGATTTAATCAAGTCCTGGCCTTCCCCTGTGCCTGTCCCCCTTCCCCATCTTCCTCTGCTTTTCTTCTGTGACAGTTTGAATACAAGCTGGACCGAGAGTTCCTCAAGGGTTGCAAGCTTTCTGTCACTGATGATAAAGACATGGTGCTGGCCCTGAGGAATTCCTTAATAGAAAGTGATGTAAGTACCCAGTCTCTTCTATGATACGGGACCTCACTCAGGGCCATCTTCTGCAGCACAGTCCCCAGGGATACCCAGGAAAGGACCGTGGGCTGCTGCTGGGGGAGCTCAGGTGTGGGTCCTGAAATATGACCTTGCCCCACCTCCCAGCCCGTGAATGCCAATGACACGGCAGAGGAAGGGGGCAACAGGGGGAAGCTATTCAATCCAGGTGACCGTTTTTGACCTTTCTCGAACCACGAGATAACTCACACAGCAAGAATTGGGAATCTGCAGGCACAGCTGGATCTATAAGGAATCTAATTCATGTTTGTGGGATCCTATTCTTCCTATGCTGCAGTTTCCTCATCTGGAAAGGAGGAATAATAATGCCTCCTGGGCTTTGGGAGGGGAAGCCGGGTCAAATGTTGTATTTGAAAGTACTTTGAACTAGGCTATATGTATAAAAATTCATCATGAGACCCATTATGATTTTTATTAAAGTCTCAACTTGCAAGAGATAGATTATTACTGCATTTCCCAAGATTTCCAAACATCAAATCTGTTACTGAGTTTTATGTTCCTACTGTGTCAACAATGCTGTTCTCCCAGCTCTATCTAGTGACTTGGCAGCCTAATAAAAATATGCAGGCGATGCAGAGGAGCTAAAGATATGCTTTTTCACCCCTGCAGCTGAAATACAAAGAGAAACACGTCAAGGAAAGAGGAAGCTGCCATGCTGTGCCTGACACTCCTCAGATCCTCCTGGCCAAGACCGTCAGCAACCTGGTGTCCGAGGTAGGTACCCCTCCAGCTGCCCTGTGTTCTGCTTTCACCTTGGGCTAATGTCCAGTCAGACACTCTAACAAGCTTTCTGTGGGTTCCCTCAGAACAAGTATAAGGACTACGTGAAGAAGCACTTGGCCCAGGGCTCCTACACAACACTGCCAGAGACCCCGAACACTATTCGCGTCAAGGAGGTGACCAAGCATGTCAGTGATGTAAGTGACCAGCCTCAGGACTCCGGGCTGCAGCAATGCTATTTTACCTTAGGGACCAGCAAAACACTGCAAGCTGCCGTTTCACTTACAAACACTTTGCTTTATGTCACTTCACTCTTACTGTCAATACCTGTCTGTGAATTTTGAACTCTGATTTAAAGGACAAGTCATTATTTATTAGATTTCCAATTATGGCAAGTGTGGCAGATGCGCGTATTGCCACAGGTCGTGTTATCCAACAATGTAAGATGTTGTTAACCTAGAGTTAATGAAGGGGAGAAAACACAGCTGATGAAGATTGGCTTCTCCTACCATTAAACGGCTAAACAATTTTAGAGAAGTAACATCACCTCTTTGTATCTCAGTAGTCTCTGTCCACTACTTTAATAAGTAGTGGGCAGTTCCATATATTTTTTATACAGTCCCATATATTTTTAAAAGGTAGAAATGGTGCATTAAAGAGCTTAAGTCCTTGTAGTCATTTCTCCAAAGATTGGATGTGATTCAGCTATTGGCTTACAGGGCAGAAATCAGAGGGGAAAGTAGAATATGGATTAGAGATCCGAGTTCCAGACCAATCCATGATGGGGCTCCCTGGTTTTTCCTGGCGATCTTCTCAAAGTTCTTCAAGCAAATGAATTCTGTTCCCAGCTTCCTCTGCTCACATATGTAACTCTGGCTATTTTTAGACAAATTACAAAAAGAAGTTTGTCAAGGAGAAAGGGAAATCCAACTACTCCATCATGCTGGAGCCCCCAGACGTGAAACATGCTATGGAAGTGGCCAAGAAGCAGAGCGACGTAAGTTTCTCCTCTCACCACTCTCGGGGGCCCACTGAGCCCATGGATTACAAACTTGTGCATGCTGGTTCCAGTCACCCTAATATCTGCATCTCCTAGTTTAATAAATACGGTGGTAGGATTAGTTTGGTTTTAATGAAAAAATTTCTATCACTTAATGAGGACTTTGAAAAGATAGGATAGTTCTCAAAGAGTAAACCTTTTTTTCCACCCCATATATAGGTTGCTTACAGAAAAGAGGCCAAAGAAAACCTGCATTATACCACAGTGGCCGATCGGCCAGACATCAAGAAGGCCACGCAGGCAGCCAAGCAGGCCAGTGAGGTAAACACATAGTTAAAATGTACCTGGTCCCCAGTGGTCACTGCCAACACTAGTGCACAGCACCCACCACCCAGAATACATTGCCTTTTTTTTTTTTTTTTTTTTTTTTTGATCCAGGTGGAGTACAGAGCCAAGCACCGGAAGGAGGGAAGCCATGGGTTAAGCATGCTCGGTCGCCCAGACATTGAAATGGCCAAGAAGGCGGCCAAGCTGAGCAGCCAGGTAAGGCACATGGGTAAGAGGCAGCTCTAATGTGCAGA
Source organism: Anoura caudifer (assembly GCA_004027475.1). Lineage (NCBI taxonomy): Eukaryota > Metazoa > Chordata > Mammalia > Chiroptera > Phyllostomidae > Anoura > Anoura caudifer. Next base: position 176,894 of record PVKU01001764.1, read on the forward strand.
GATTTTAAAACCTTGCAGTGGAAGGGATTCCAGAAGGAAAGTGCAATACTAGTGACTAAATTGATGCTGGGTCTTTGATAGCACTGAAGAGCTTTGGGACATCGGATCAGGAAAAGTGTGCTTAAGGACATTCTTTCATGTTTCCGGCTGACATCTCTAGGCCTTTGTTTTTCTCCACTTTCCCATTTGTGAGTATGTGTCAAAAACATCAGTTCGTGAGCTCCTTTTGGAATCATTAAGCATTATATCCCAACAGCTTGCTTCATATTTGACTCACCTGTGGGATCTTGTTGACATGCAAGAGTCATGAAATTCTAATTTCTAGAATCCATCTGGATGCAGGAACCCTTATTCTTTCATTGAACATACATATAAAATGCCTGGGCTAGAAACTAGGGTGAGTAGATGTCCTCCAATGATATGGCCATGGATAATAAGTACAGGTGGGATGATAAGTGACAGGGAATGTTTCATTCTAGCAGATTTCCTATTATTAAGAAGATGGACTCAGAAACGTATTGCCTAAGCCTGATTGCCACATTACCTAATTTCCCTTGTTGCACCAGTTATCTAGAATCCCCCTGAGTATTTTTAGAATTCAGCCCTGGGACCCCATGATCCACCACCAGCTCTTTCAGAGAGCAAGTTCTAGTCCTATAGGACTTGAGCTCAAGAATATCTGACTTCTTCTCTGATTTATAAGTCTTACCTTCTTCTTTATTATCTGTTCTCTCAAGTATTTTTTTAAAGAAATAGGTTTGGGATATATTTGGTTACTACATGTGTGACCCTCAGCCATAGCACACACAGGATTCCAATCTTTGGGGAGATAGAAAGTAGTGATATCAAGTGACAAAACAAGTCATGATCATGAAGAGACAAAGGTTCAGATGACTGATGACAAGCAAATATGACATTTAAAAGTTTTTTAATTTAGAGGACTTCCAGCCAAGATGGAGGTGTAGGTAGACACACTGTGCCTCCTCAAACAACCAAAAGAAGGACAACAACAATTTAAAAACAAAAACAACAAAACTGACAGAAAATCAAACTGTATGGAAGTCTGACAATCAAGGAGTTAAAGAAGACACAGTCATCCAGACTGGTAGGAAGGGCAGAGAGGGGCAGCCAGGGCAGAGAAGGCTCCCGGCAAAGAGGTGGTGGTGGACCCAGCGAGGTGGCAGATTGTGGAACCAGGTGTGGCACGCAAGGTGGCTGGCAGACCAGGCGGTCCCACATTCATGTGCAGATAAACCAGGAGAAACTGGGGAGTGAGACAGACCATGCAACCCAGGGCCCCAGCACAGGGAAATAAAGCCTCAGACCACTGATTGAAAACACCTGTGGGGGTTGAGGTGCCGGGAGAAACTCCCAGCCTCACAGGAGAGTTCATTGGACATACCCACAGGATCCTAGAATTACATAAGCCTACCTACATGGGAATCAGCAACCAAGTGGGAGAAGTGACTGAAATCCAGCAGAGAGCTGAGCAAGCTCCATTGTTCCCTCTCTGACCCCTCCCCCACATATAGCTTCAAAACCCAGCGACATGGATTACCCGGTCCTGGTGAACACCTAAGGCTCTGCCCCTCACTACATAACAGGCATGTCAAGACAAAAAAATGGCCCAGATGAAAGAACAGATCAAAGCTCCAGAAAAAAAAAATACAACTAATCAACAAAGAGGTAGCCAACCTATCAGATGCACAGTTCAAAGCACCGGTGATTAGGAAGCTCACAGAATTGGTTGAATTTGGTTGCAAATTAGATGAAAAAATGAAGGCTACACTAAGTGAAATAAAGGAAAATGTACAGGGAACCTATAGTGATGGGAAGGAAACTGGGACTCAAATCAACGGTGTGAACCAGAAGGAAGAAAGAAACATCCAATCAGAAAAGAACAAAGAAACAAGAATTCAAAAAAAAATGAACAGAGGCTTAGGAATTTCCAGGACATCTTTAAACATTCCAACATCTAAATTATAGAGGTATCACAAGGAGAAGAGGAAGAGCAACAAGTGGAAAAGTTACTTGAACAAATAATGAAAGAGAACTTCCCTAATCTGACAAAGGAAATAGACTTCTAGGAAGTCCAGGAAGCTCAGAAAGTCCCAAAGAAGTTGGACCCAAGGAGGAACACACCAAGGCACATCATAATTACATTAGCCAAGATTAAAATGAAGGAGAGAATTCTAGAAGCAGCAAGGGATAAGGACACAGTCACCTACAAAGGAGTTCCCATCAGACTGTCAGCTGATTTCTCAAGAGAGACCTTACAGGAAAGAAGGGACTGGAAAGAAGTATTCCAAGTCATGAAAGGGAAGGACCTACATCCAAGATTGCTCTATCCAGCAAAGCTTTCATTTAGAATGGAAGGACAGGCAAAGTGCTTCTCAGACAAGTTCAAGTTAAAGAAGTTCATCATCACCAAGCCCTTATTATATGAAATGTTAAAGGGACTTATCTAAGAAAAAGAAGATCAAAAACATGTATAGTAAAATGACAGCAAACTCACAATTATTAACAACCACACCTAAAACAAAAAGAAAAGCAGACTAAGCACACATCTAGAACAGGAACAGAACCACAGAAATGGAGATCACATGGAGTGTTAGCAACAGGGGAGTGGGAGGAGGAGAGAGGGACAAAAGGTACAGCGAATAAGTAGCATAGATGGTCAGTACAAAATAGACAGGGGGAGGGCAAGAATAGTGTGGGAAATGTAGAAGCCAAAGAACTTATATGTATGACACATGGACGTGAACTAAAGTAGGGGACTGTAGGTGGGAGGGGGTATGCAGGGTGGAAGGAAGTGAAGGGGGGAAAATGGGACAACTGTAATAGCATAATCAATGAAATATATTTAAAAAACAAAAAAAGATGAAAAGAAAAAAAGTTTTTTAATTTAAAACTCCTATGCAATGTTTTTATTATAAATTGATGGAATTGCATAAGCATTTGAGACCAAGATATGAAATCACCAACAAAAACAGTGTAATCTGTAAAGTAATGAAATGTAATGAGAACTTCTTAGTGTGAACATTTTTAATATGTTTTAAAATTTCCAATGTCATACTATTATCAAGTTAAAAACAAAATTTATTTTGATGTTGAAATCTTGAAGACTTTGCTGTTTTTAAAAATCAAGAGGCTCATATTTCTAATTCTAAGTGAATGCAATGATGTGGAGAATGTGACCCCACCAGATCTCTCTACAAGCTCACCTTCTTAGGTTCACTTCCTGCGAAATGCTTGCCTCAGGATGTACAGCCTCAGGGTGTGACCCCTGGCCGGACAGGGCTTCACCTCTCTGTGGGTGGACCTATTCTGACTTTGCTGTCTTGCTGGCACTCTAGGCAGAATACCTCAAAGGCCAAGGGAGAGGACATGGGCACGGCGCCGCATCTTATAACACCCCTATGATGAGGCATCTTAAGAAAATTAATGTACTCATCAGTGATGTAAGACTGGCACCAGCAAGCTGAGATCTCTGTCTTTCTCTTTTTCTTGTCAACTTGCCTAGCATTGGTCAGGCGACTGACCAAGTTGCCCTCTTTTCTGTTGATTTTGTGTTGGAATGTGTAGAATGCTGTGGAAATTTGTCAAAGAATATACTTTTGCGCACAGCCATCTTTTCTTGCATGAGGCTTTCCCTCTGGAGCATACCACTTGGAATAGGAAGAGAGACTAGAGTTGGACACAGCCTCCCAGTGTTTTTTGGGTCACTGACAAAGATCAAATTAAAAGATGAAATGAAAACAAATGAAGATTCTCAACTTCAACCACACAGAGAAACCTCTGCTGATGGTCATTGTTGATGTTTAATGCATGTAATACTGGCACTTAATACAGTCTCTCAGTCCAGGCATATTATGGATCAACAGAATAGACTCCTTAAAATGTATTTACTCACAGTTCTTTCTCCCTCTGTTTTACAGTCTTAATAGCAAGAAACTTTCTATTTCTTGGGTTTATTCTTCAGTCTTTAGAAGTACCAAGTCCCTGATAAGGAGCTGAACGGGGATGTTAGACCTTTAATTTTAATTAGACATTGAAAGAGTGATTGATTTGAAACCATTTCCTAGACTACAGCCATATAAGCCGATACCAGAGCCTGATGGGATCACAGACACTGGTGTTGCAGTTGCTGATACATGACAGTGTATGGCTGGACTCTCAGCCTCCCAAGGCTAACAAGAAGAGGAAGGCTTTACCGTTCCATAGTGCACACGTGTGAAGCTTTACTGTACTCACTGCCCAGTGAGTACCAGGAATTTGTCAGTCCAGTACCAGGAATTTACTGTATTTAGTGTCTAGTCCGAGAATTCTTGGAGTCTTGAATCTGATGTGTGTCCACATCCTTCAAGAGGTACTGGTAGTTCTTAAGAAGATCCAGTCCAAAACAAAGGCCTTTTTGTGCTGAATTCAAATTCGTATTAGTAGTTCTATAGGCTGCATTTGCTCAGGGACCTTCCTGTGGGAAAAGGAGGCACAGACTTTTTTAATTAAAAATTTGAAAATTTAAGTTTATTTGAAATTAACAGAAGAAAAAGATACTGAAGCAAGACCAATGGATTTGCTGCTCTTCAAGTAAATATCTCTTCAGAAAAAAAAAGTTGTTTTCTAAAAGATAGAAAGAGGAATCTAATGTACTTCTAAAAGAAGTAAATTTATTCTCATTCATGATGGACCTTTGCAACTTTTCTTCCTCAGCCTGACTGTGGACATCTAGTTACTTTGCATGCCTGTGTTTCGTGGCTCTTGGGAACAAGCCTAGTCTCACGGATTCATACATCTCTTAGAAAAGATTTCCTTTGGGTCCAGACACCAGCTCACCCATTCTTACTTTCTTTAGCAGGCTTTTCATTTCCTTATTTTGAGAAGGAATTTTTCTCAGAGAGGAGCAATTGTAGCATTCATTTACATTTTCTTTCCCTTTTACGTTGCATTTCTGCCTCTTCCTGTGTCTGTCTCAGTGTATACAGTAGCACTGTTTTGCATGCTTATTTTTTCTCATGCATTTCCACTGTAGGTTTTTTTCAGTATAAGTGAGTCTCAGCCTTGCGAATGCATTTTCACTGAGATGACAGATGTCATTGTTCTTAGCATTTGAGTGGTCTCATTTTGTGTCTGTTCTGCTGAATATGTCAAGTTGTGGGGAAGTGAAGTGATGAAGCATGAGGAGTATTGGTTTGAAACGTCTGTAGAGTAATATATTGGAGTGACCGGATCCTGATGTGCTAACTTTGAATGAGACTTTCATCTTACCCATAACATCTAGAGATAGCTCATTTTTCATTCTTCTACGTCTAGATTTACTCCTACAATACTCTTGACAAAGGCATTGGTCCATTTTTCAGTAAGGAAGTGTTTCTGTCAGTTTCAGTTTATTCTGTTGAATTTTCTTATAAATGAAACATCTTCTTTAGCTATTTTACCTAGGTATAATGACTATTTCTCCTTTTCATTTAATCAAATCACATTTATTGAACAACTATTAGTGCCAGGCATTACACGTATTTTTTTAATTGAAGTAATTTAGTTTTTTGTATAGTCTTACTTTTATGTATCCAAAAGGTATATTTAACCCTATTTTCTCATTATTTTAAAGTAGCTCACTTCTTTCTTTCTTCTAGCCTGAAATGATGTGGAAGCCATTATCTCCTAACCTTCATTCTTTTTACTCAGAACCTATGCCATTTTTTGCCAAGTTTAAAAAATTAAAGTGATGTAGCCAAAGAACTATTTTAAAATAACAATAAATTCTCCTAATTTATGAGATTTCTAACATCTCACCCTTCTCGATTATAGATAAACCAGTTTCTCCTGGAACTCCTTGCAAAGACCTAAAATGCTTTCAGCTTTCTAGTTAGGAAGGCTTAGGTACTCCAGATCAAATACTTTAGATCACTCCTCTGAATTCAGCTTAATGCATTTTCCACTTACTTTTGTTTTGCATTAAAAAGAGGTGATTATCATTCATATCTCTGGATGATATCAAAATGAGCAAGCCAAATACTGTATCACTGGATCTTATTCTTGATTGACTGTTTTCCAAACTGAATTATTAATAGTGCCACTTTTACTAATAAAAATGTCCTAGTTTGAATAATAGATTTTGTGATCACTTTATATATAAAACATATTCTTTGGCATTTATGTTTCCTCCATTCCTCAGTCCTCAAATTCATTCCTGTTCAAGAATAATTTGGATTTTTGCATTTGCTCTTAGGTTAAATACCGAGAAAATTTCGACAAAGAGAAGGGTAAGACACCAAAATACAACCCAAAAGACAGCCAGCTCTACAAAGTCATGAAAGATGCTAATAATCTTGCAAGTGAGGTATGATTATTATTATTATTATTTTAGTTATTTTTTTAAACTGGAGTAACATAACATGAAATTTGTCATTTTAATTATTATTAAGTGCACAATTCAGTGGCATTAATTATACCCACAGTTTTGTCCAGCTACCACCATCATTTCCAATACTTTTCTCATCACCCCAAATAGAAACTGTATATTAAACAAATAGCTCTCCATTCCCTCACAATCCAGATGCTGGCAATCTCTAATCTACTGTGTGTCACTATAAATTTGCCTATTAGAGATTTTATACATGTGGAATCATATAATATTTGTCCTTTTTTCTGCCTGATTTCACCTCACTTAATATTTTCAAGGTTCATCTGTGTTATAGTGTATATCAGAACTTCATTCCTTTTCATGGATAAATAATATTCTATTATGTATAAACATGTTATTTATTCATTCATCTGTTGATGAATTGTGTTTCCAGTTTTTGGCTACATGAATAAGGAATGGTTTTTCATTACCATTTCCAACATTTGTTTCAGGATGAGTCTTACCATGGTTTCTATTCATACTGTTTACCATGTCCTACTTATGTGATTTATTTTCCTCTTAACATACAGGTTAAATATAAGGCTGACCTGAAGAAACTTCACAAACCTGTGACTGACATGAAGGAGTCTCTAATAATGAATCATGTCCTAAATACCAGCCAACTAGCCAGTTCTGTAAGCTCATTTACTCCAGAAACAGCTTGTGTCACCCGCTTGCACCAGCTTCCCTCTCTGAGCTCACATGCGCCTCCATCTCTGCTGCCGAGACACTAGATTCATCAGAAAGCTCTTCTCTTCTTTGAGTGCATTCTTCCAACTTACCTTAACCTACACTTCTCCACCTCTTGGAATAATTTTTAAATGTTTTTTATTTTTAGAATCTTTAAATTTTTTTCAATTAACCAATCCCTTTCCTCCTTTAAAGAACTTTTTTCACTTTTAACTTTTCACTCTTAAAGTTAAGAGTCATATAACCTAAGTGTTTGCATCCCATATTAGCTGACAATGCTGAACATGGATCTTCATCGTTTAAAACATTTTCTTAACCCCTGAATCTGAGTTTGCTCATTTTAATTTGGTCTTGCTGCTGCTGCTGCTGTGTAAATGTCTAATCTTAAGATGAAAAATAGGAATGGCAAGCAGCTTTGACATCCCTGTACCCCTTTTGCCATTCCCCCTCAGTACCAGTACAAGAAGAACTATGAGAAAAGCAAAGGCCACTACCACACAATACCCGACAACCTGGAACAGCTTCACCTGAAGGAGGCCACAGAATTACAGAGTATAGTAAGTTCATCAAGGCTCACCTTTTCCCTGATGCTTATCCATCTACAGTGTCAAAAACTTTTGTGGACTCCCGCAGAATACTAGTTATAGTTTCAGTAATATTGAGAAAATGCCCAAAGATATAAGGGGCATTGAATTTAGTAGAATTTTGAAACAAATTTTTATGTTGTAAATGATAACAGCATCAACATATATCAGGAAAATAGTTCATATACATGCAATATGAGTGAGATAGGTTGCTGAACGGGAGGAATCATAACATTATGCAGCAAGGGGGACAAACCCCTTATGATAACTCCAATGTGCCCCCATGAGCCTGCCGGCAGGTTGGGAAACAATGGAAAACAGGAGGTTTAGGAAGATTTTAAGCAGAGAAGTAATATGATCAGATCTACCATTGAAGTAGTCTCTGAGTATTTCAGAAACTGAAAATTTTGTAAAGAAATTAAGATTCTTTTTTTAATTTTATTTTAATTGTTGTTCATGTACAGTGTTCTGTCTTCTACTCCCATCCCAGCCCATCCCATCCCAAGTAATTAAGATTCTTAAGATTCTAAAGTAAAGCCTGGCTGGCGTGGCTCAGTGGATTAAGCACTGGACTGCGAAGCAAAGAGTCACGGGTTCAGTTCCCAGTTGGGGCACGTGCCTGGGTTGCGGGCCAGGTCCCCTGATAGGACCTGATGAGTCCCTTGATGGGATAGATCCAGGTCCCTGGGAATGGATGCGTGTGAGGCAACCATACATCGATGTTTTTCTCCCTCCCTTTCTCTCTCCCTCTCTCTAAAAATAAATAATTAAAATCTTTTAAAAAAGATTCTAAAGTAAAGTAATTAAGGAAAGAACTAAGAGAAGGAGCTTGCTGTCACATGACCTCCCATATTGCACATTCAGCATTATTAAGGTCCCCTGTTGGGCATTACCCAACAGGGCTAAATTACTAGAAATGTCCCTGTGTCATCTATAAAGCAGCACACATCCCTAGGCCTCTATATTAAAGTGTTGTTACAAGAAAAAGAGCTGATATTGAGCATTGCCACCAAGATGCTGCATGAACAAGGGTCTATGCCCTTTAATCCCACGAGGAGAAGGGAATTCTATTTGTAAAATAGTGTTTAGGGCGGGCTAGAAAATGTCACATTTATTAGTAAGTCGGTCAACATGTAAACTAGTTTTTGTTTTTTTATCAGTTTTGGTTGCATTAAATATGTGACTGGTTATGACCTAGATAGAATCTAGTCTATAAACTTAATAACCTATAAAGTTTAATGTATTATCTATTAAATCAAGGCCTTAGGTGTCTGATAATAGTTCTTACGAAAGGAAAACTTGAGATTTTAAAAATCAGAAATACTGACTAATGCTATGGTTAAAATGTTCACATCTATACATATCAGATCTTGGCCAACTTTACCTATGGGTGATTTTCCCATGCATTTCCTCATCTCAGCGTTTCTCTCTGCTGTGATCAGCGTTCCTTCAGCAGTGATCCCTCGTCTCTGTAAACTGAACACAAATCCTGATCATCCTTGTAAACGGGCATTTTCCCCTAGGCAGCAACAGAAAGGTTCTGGATCTGTTTTGAGTGGCAGAGATGCCACCCAATTAGACATAGGTATCAGTTGAAGAGTACAATCCTTACATTGGTGTCTATCTACAAATTGACATGAGGAGAGACATCTGATGAGGCTTTTCATCACCAGGTGAAATACAAGGAAAAATATGAAAAGGAACGGGGAAAGCCCATGTTGGACTTTGAAACACCAACGTACATCACCGCCAAAGAGTCTCAGCAGATGCAAAGCGGGGTAAGTCCTACAAAGCCACACAACAAACACACTGTCTACCTGATGAAAACAAACTCTGCCCATGAATGTTTCCAGCATTCTGCTATCCAAAAGGGGTAGACAATGGGATTTTTAACATGTGATCACTAAAATATTTCCCATTGCAAAAATCCTATGGCTTGGTTATCAAGAATGTTTGGAATAGTAAAATTTACCAATGTTTTATTTATTTAAACTAACATTTCTATAGAATTAGAACATAGCAAACTATTCCTAACACTGAAGAAATTATATTGAATACACACACACATATGTATTTATGTGTATTTATACATATGAATTAAATGTTCCCTCTGCATAAACTTACCATCAACTTCAGATTACTCTTCTCTTAATAGGTAGCCCTAAGCCAAACAAAAGGAGATTAGTGATCAATAAAATTTTCAAAACATAGAGAGTCAAGGTGCTATAATTCCTATTTTAGAAATATAAGCAGAGAATCTAAAAATATCTTTGTCCGCATAATATATTTAGTGATTAAAAATAATAGATCATGCCCCTGACTGGCGTGGCTTAGTGGGTTGGGTGTCCTCTGCAAAGCAAAAAGTCAGTCGCTGGTTTGATTCCCAGTCAGAGTACACACCTGGGTTGCAGGTTCAATCCCCAGTCAGGGCATGTATGAAAGGCAACCAATCGATGTTTCATTCTCACATTAATGTTTCTCTCCCTTTCTTTCTTCCTCCTTTCCTGTTTCTCTAAAAACTAAATAAATAAAATCTTTAAAAAAATAGGTTATGATTATGGAAAAGGCCAAGTTTTTATCTGGTGCCCTCAGGTTCTCCTTCCCCTGAGTCACTTACTTATAATTCAGAAATAAAACCTTTTGTTGCCTTAAGCAAAATGTCATCTGGAGAGATGACAGTAGAGAAAGTATTGATGGCACATAGGTGCTTCCTTCTGCTTCTGGAGGGCTGGCCCCAGCCACAGCGTCAATGCAGGGCCCATCAAAGCTTCCCAGCCTCTGCATTTCCTTGGGGCCACTGGCTCTGTACAATCAGACATATTTCAAATGTGCGACTATCAGCAGAACTATGATTGAGTTAAGAGGCCAACATAGAAAGAAAATGTAATATTTTGTCCTCCTAAAATTGAGAAATAAATTATAATAAAGATTTTTCTCTTAACGTGTCTTTTCTTCCTATTCACATTAGAAAGAATACAGGAAAGATTATGAAGAATCCATCAAAGGCCGAAACCTGACCGGCCTGGAGGTCACGCCTGCTTTACTACATGTCAAATATGCAACCAAAATAGCCAGCGAGGTAGTGCCCACCTGTCTTTTCTTTCTTGATCTAAATAACTGCACTAGTGCCACTCATCAGTATGTTCTTTCTGCCATTTTCAGCACCACCTAACTTTGCAGGTTTCAAGTTGAGTTCACATTTGGTGCTACTCTCTAATCTATTACCCATGTTAATTTTTCTAACTTTTTAATTGAATACCTAGTAAAATGCTCTTATCTTACCATTTCATTAATTTCTAGTTCTTATTGGATGCTTAATATTAACCGATGAAGCTTATCCCTTGCTTTTATTGATATCTTTATTTACTAAATTGCAACTATTCAAAATGAGAAGCATTTTTTATCTTTTGGTTTTTGGCTCTTTGCTTGAGAGGAACAATCCAGGATTTCTGGTCATTATTGCTGCTCTTATTTTGTGATATAGAAAGAGTACAGGAAAGATCTAGAGGAAAGCATCCGTGGGAAGGGTCTCAATGAAATGGAAGATACTCCTGACATGCTAAGAGCAAAGAATGCCACTCAAATCCTCAATGAGGTGGGTTCTCAGCCAACTGCGTGCACTTAATTCACAAAACATCTTCTTAGCCAAGTGACACACACACACACCCCAAAAAGGGTAACAAAAAGAGGTTTTGAATTTCAGATTCTATATCCAACATGATTATTACTATTAACTAAAATATATCTTAATTTCTAATGAGTTGATATATTAACAGTCTGTGTCTATAGAGGCTATTGCTATCATATCCTGTTACTTACCTGATAGTATTTGATTTAACCTTGATCCATTCTGTGTGCTCATTTAAATAAAAACACCACATGAGAGTGGTGTGCACCTAAATTTAATCCTAGCTGACTTAATGCCAAACTTGATTTCAAATTTGCTTTATACATTAATGTCCTAAATAAAGGATGCTAAGGCACTCGAAAGGAGGCCTTAAAATGGGCTTTGGTGGTCACCACTGCCTCCTCCCACAGGGAAGGATGAGCACAAGGTGCCATGCTATGTGTGGATTTATAGTCACTCTGTACATTTATTACATAACCATGGAAGTAAGGCAATTTTTTTTTTAATGCTACTGTAGAAAGAATATAAGAGAGACCTGGAGCTGGAAGTCAAGGGAAAAGGCCTGAACACCATGGCAAATGAAACTCCTGATTTCAAAAGGGCCAAGAACGCTACTGATATTGCCAGTCAGGTCAGTGTCACTATTTTATGTCAACCTTTCAAAAACGTAGCTGTGATTACAAGGACACAAATTGTCCTTCTGTTGTCTTACTTGTTGGTCAATGACAGACAAATGCATGAAGTATCATTCTTAAACATCCGCGTGGTGAATCCATTCTAATCAAAGGATCAGGGACTCTGCGGGGCCTGCTTCCTTCTGCCTTTCTGAGCTATAGTCACAGGAGACATGCAGAGCAAGGGGCTGAAGTTGGTGCACCAAATACCTGCTCGAAGATGGGCAGACTCTGGTGTCCTGGCCTTGTTTCTTAGTCAGTTCACTCCTCCTTTGGCACAAAGAATTCCTTGCTAGAATATTTTGGAAGTTCTTTCCCTCCTTTCAAGGCCTAAATTTAAAACATAGTTTTTAGGGATCTCACATTGTCTAATAGTGATTGGTGTGGGTATTTTGCTTACTTGTCCTGCTCCCAGCTCTTATGTACATAAACAATCCATGCCTTACTATCTGCTCATTATCTGTCTTATTGCCCCTCCCTGCCCACCCCACCTCTCCTTCCCCTCTTTCCTGTTTCCATCCCCTTGTCAGTTTTTGTTGAACTCAGAACTCAGTCATTCTTTCTGAATTTCACTCTTTAGTATAAAGCTATAAACATAATAGGAAAAATGTCTGTTGAATGTCAAGTGAATGAATTTTTTGGGAAAGAATTATTGATCACCTCTTAATCAGACTAAACTAACAAGTGTTGTGCACATTGTAAACATTTACCCAATTGTTGGGTGTTCTATTGTAGATTAAGTATAAGCAATTAGCAGAAATGGAAAAAGCCAATTTCACATCTGTGGTTGATACTCCAGAGATCATTCATGCCCAGCAAGTCAAGAACCTTTCAAGCCAGGTAAGGACATCCATCAGAATACCAGCTCTCATTGACCCCAGTTATGAAGAAGAAAGTTTTTCCATTAATTCATAAGGAGGTTCTTTCAAATCACAGTTTTGCCCAATAAAAGAGGAGGAATCTATCTATGATGCAAGTTTGAGTCAAAGTTGAGTTTTTTGCATCAGAATCAAAACAAATTGTATGAGAGAATTTTAAGGTACTGAAGAACTCTTACATAGAACCCATAATTAGTGAATCACTATCTTAATATGCAAAGTCTCTTAAAACATGGGTGTAAAATTTGTGTTCAAATCTGGAAGAAACAGAGTAGACAGTTCACGTTTGGATTATCAGTCTCTTTAACAATATTGAGATTATGTCATCGGTGCTAACCACACGATCTAACCCTGATTCCTCCCATCATGGATAACTCTCCATCGTCCTAGAGATGGAGAGAGGAAGAAATGCAGGATGTCCTTCCTACACCATGATATAGCTTCATTTGTTTTAATCTTCCATGACATCAGGAGTCTACAGTTCATTTGGGTAGTCCTGAATTAGAATGTTTTCTGTCCTCTGATTAGTGATTTCTAAAGCAGTAGTTATCTGGCCTGGTGATGCCTTATAAACACCCAGGAGTACAGACTTGCCCAGTTCCACCATGGAATTTTGAATATAGTAAGTCTGATTTAGGCCCTGGATATCTGTTTTGTTTATTTATTTGTTTTTAATTTTCAGAGTTGATCTCTTAATGGCAATCAGGTTGGTGGAATCATAAATTTAAACACTTTACTAGCAACATATAATTTTATGTCATAGAGTTCGACATAAAAAATATAGTTATCGCCACATAGTGGCTTGATTAGGAAGCAGAATATTCAAAAAGAAGAACTGAACATTTTATTTAGAAGGTGAGGAGTAGAGAAGAATTTCATCAGCAAAACTATATGGGCCCCAAACCACCATGTTGCGTTCACTGGGGGAGCCACAGAAGCCAAAATTCTCGGGGCTGGGAGAGGCTCACCAGCCAAATAACCTGTCTGCCTCTTGGCTTGTTCATCTTTAAGGGAAACCCCAACCTCTGCATTCAGACCTTTTCCAGGGAGGATTAATTCACTCTGCTCTTCTGTGCTTTCCTAGGCCTCTCCTGGGCTAGTTACCCAAAACCTAAAATATGGCCAGTTCAGGTCAGAAACTTCCTCTGGGTGGGATGGAGCAGCGCTGGCTGCGGCTGGGCTGTCCACACTCCCACTGAGGAGTGTATCTTTTATAGCTTGTAAACTTCATACTCGGGGGTTTAAGCAAGCAGTAATCTGACCCACAAATTCAGAATAATATTCTGAATGCTCCTTCATGCCAGAAGGTCCAGGACTCCCTCCTCTCAGAATACCCCTAAATTCCCTGTGCTAACTGATCACCCCTCTTAGGGACTAACTCTGCAAACCAGTTAAATCAGCTTTTGCCAGAGAAAAGGAGGTCTGGTTTCTATCCTTTTCCCAGGATCAAGAGAACGCTTGGTCTGACATTTGCGTAACTAAGGAAAATCACTCAAGTGACTTTTCCCTGAAGGAAAACATCTGTTCCCAGGGAATTGCCCTTTACTTCCAGAAATCTGCTTTTACTGGCTTCCTGTTAGATGAACAAAATCTAAGCCAAAATCTCTTACTGGTTCAAACTGCATCTTGTTTGTTGTTCTTAAGGAAATTAAATTTTTGAACACTTGTAAACATAATTTGTTTACAGGGTGGAGCAAAAGTAAGTTTGCAGTTGTTTGTATGGAAAATAATGCAATAATTAATAAGTAAGAACACAGGCATAAACTGTGTTTTATATACTCACAACTGTAAACCTACTTTTTTCGTAAACCCCACCTTGTATAATACGATTTAGATAAAGAAAGATAAGTAGAAAAAATGGTTTTATCCCCATTACAAAAGTAGCTAGTCTCTTCCTCAACTCTCAGCCCTACACACCCATACTTCCCTGGAAGGTGGCACAAGTAGAGCTAGAAGAGAAAGGTGGAAGGGCTTAGTGACAAGCGATAAAAGAAAAACCAGGCTTTAAGGCGGAGTAAGTGTCCCACTTTTTTAAAACTGAGGATGATTAGTTTCGTCCCAGGGGATGGCTGCATAGGTGTCTGGGAGGAGACCAGCCTCTGCAGGCTGGGCAGGAAAGCCCAAGAAAACTGGTGGCTGGCTCAGAGCAGTCTTTGGCCAGTTGGTTGGTTGGCTGGTTGTGGTGGTAGCCCCAGGGCAGGTTGGCGGAGCCACCGGTCCGGCCAGGCCAGTTTCTGCAATGTCAGAGGGGTGTTCTGGAGGCGCCTGCTGGTCCCGCCTGCCTGCTCAGTCCTGTAGCCAGCAGCCCTGACCACCTGCTCATGGCTCAGAAAATTGTCGCTGTCACCAGCTAAGTCTGGCTCTCAAGGGGCCTTGTTGATGGCCCTTAACGCTCCTGCTTTTCTCCACCTGCCTTTTGCATGGTCTGGGTCCATCCAGTTCACTGTAGGCATCCCCGTCTCCCTGCCAGGGGCCCTGCTGGCTGTCATCTTCCTCGTGTGGACCAGCCAACGGCACCTTCCTCTGCCAGCTTTCCTATGAGAGTGGGTCCCATTAAATACCTGGGCTCGATTCTCCAGGAAAGAAAAGGTGTGGTGCTTACTCACCGAGACAGCTCTGCTTTACAACTACCGAGCATCCTTGCACAGTCAAGAAAATACAAAAGACTTCTCTCTGCTGAGCAGAAAGGGCTATTTTAGGTCCCACTGGTATCCCTCTGGTGTTCACCATCCTGATTTTGGGATCTATTTCCAGAAAAAGTACAAGGAAGATGCAGAGAAGGGCATGTCATATTACGAAACAGTTTTGGACACCCCGGAGATGCAGCGAGTTCGGGAGAACCAAAAGAACTTCAGCCTTGTAAGTTTGTGTTGAATCCACAACACAGCCCCTTGGTACCTGAGATGAAACAGGGCAAGGAGGTCTCCTCTGGGCACATACACTTGGGCACCCCACCTGCAGTGGGGCCTCCGGGCAGCCCCACAGCCCCACCCTCTGCGGGAGGAATGAGTGCGCTGTTCTTCTCCAGGCACCCCTCACATTTCAATCCCTAATCGAAGCACGAAATCCCCACCTGTCACTTTGTTGGTGACTTCCTGGCACTGAATATGAACTATCACCCTTTTTCTGTAGTGGCAGCATCTGTCTTTTTCAAAGTTAATTCTAGATAAGGTATACATTTTTTAAAAAAACTAATTTGCATAGGTTTAAAAAACCTAAAAGCTAAGTTTTAGGGCTTTTAAAAATTAGTCTTTCCTCAAAATTCTTATTAAAGAATTTCCCTTTGGCTTTCAGATTATGACTATTGTGGTATAGACATATTTTTAAATACAGGATTTTAACTTCCTTTACACAATAGAGGACAATTAAAAATATATAAAACAATGCTGAAATCTTAACAAGATATTTACTCTTTCTTCATAGCTGCAATACCAGTGTGACCTTAAAAACAGTAAAGGAAAAATAACAGTTGTTCAGGACACACCAGAAATACTGCGTGTTAAAGAAAATCAAAAGAATTTCAGCTCGGTATATTTACTGTTTATGTCCCACTCGATGCTAACCTAATAATTCCACTCTCTGCTTTAAAAACGTGCTAGCCTCATGTTTATGCAGGCAACACCTAACTTTTCCAGTTAATGCTCGTGGTTATTTGTTAAAATTCCGCATACCCTCCTCTAAAATCATCATTCCAGAGACCACCTGAATAACAACTTAAATATGCTAACAAAATAACTTCTTTCTCTAATTTTTTTACACCCATGAGTAACACATGAATAACATGTGTTGTCTTGCTCCAGGAAGGTGGGTTTCTTTTTGACCTTGTAATTTCTTCTGTTATCCCCCCCAAATAACTGACCAACTTCATATTTCTTTAATGGATGTTGTGTTTCATATGAGCGAGTTTTTCAAAATCAACCTTTTTTGTTTTTTTCTCATTCTGCATTAACATGGTATAATAATCTTAAAAGAACCCTCAGCATCTGGAAAGTGGCCCATGTTGTGTGTTGGAGTCCCTGATGCTGGTGTGGAGACCTCAGACCCCCTGGCACTTGCCTGAGGACAGTCTCTAGTGTCTTTTGTTTTCGCAGAAGCCATGTGTCCTAGACTTTCTCCAGGAACTGCTGGGTTTTCCTTCCTCCTGTGTAACGCTGCCTTGATTCTGAATGTCCAGGTCTTATATAAAGAGGACCTCTCGCCAGGAACCGCAATTGGAAAGACGCCTGAGATGATGAGAGTGAAGCAAACACAGGACCATATTAGTGCGGTAAAGATGCCCACCATGGACTCACTTCCGAAATTTTATGCCCCACCTTTGATAATTTACACTGATGTCTGAGCTGCATTCAAATCTTTGTCACCAGAAGTTGTCAAGTTGCTAAAATCGGGGCCTGTGGTCGGGTTATCTCACAGTCAGTGTGGGGCTGGGCCGTCTTCATAAGGGAGGTTAGACAAGGAACCAGGACAGGCCTGTGTCGCAGCAAACAGATGGTCAAGTGTAAAAACCTGTATTTATTCAGAACTGGACTCCATTTCAAATACAACAAGGAAAAGTGGGAATTTGTAGCTGGGGGGTTGGGGTGGGTGGGGAGAGGAGCAGTGGGTGGGAAATTACTCAGAGAAAACATGTCCACTAGGAAGGCTTGTGGCTTAACCCACTGAACAAGGTTCTTGCAGGCCAGGGTGATCAGACCTCGGCTGGGGGGTGGTGAGGGGTCAGGAATTTGGTCAGATGTGGAAGGTGATCAGATATCAAGGGTGGGGGAGATTTTGGCTAAACTGACTTATCAAGATTTTTGCTAAAATTGAGCGATGCAAAGATGGATGCTGAAATCCAAAAGTTGAGGATTCAGAGGAGCCTGACTAAAGTTTGTTTAAGTAGAGAGACTTTGTCACTTGTAAGAAAATAGAATTTGTTAGAGTCACAGAATTAACCTTCCTGGATATACAAGGTCTGTCCAGAAGGTGTCCAGCCATTTAATGTGAGAAATAGAGACCTGTATTGAAGAAGATACAAGACACAAGAAGCATTGTACATAGGACAGTGATGCCTCCTTAGTACCCTTTAAAGTAGGCACCTTGGGACCTCACACAGTCTCCCAATCGCCATCAGCTGTCCCATCATATTATCCTGAATCTCATCAGTCGTCTGAAATCTCTTCCCTTTCAAAGGTGATTTTAGTTTGGGGAAAAGCCTGAAGTCACACGGTGCCAAATTTGGGCTATAGGAGGGCTGAGTCACCTGGACGATTTGATGTTTTGCAAAAAGCTGTGCATGAGATGTGATGCATGAGCAGGCGCTTTGCCCTGATGAAGCTGACAATCACCAGTTGCCCATAGCTGTGGCCTTCTGAATCATCTGAATAGTTTCCATGGGAGCATGTTCAAGCTTTACACAAAATTTGATGCAGATTCATTGCTCTACTGAGTTATTTTAAATGTGGTGGCCACAAAATACACGTGCTTACTCAGTGACATCTACCACCCCCACTGACTAGTACAGTGAAGTCATCATTGTTCACACAAGCACATTCCGGTCCATTCTCCTTGGCTGTCAGTTTACATCAATGTCATGCAAACCATCCTTAATATATTAACAACGGCTGGACTTTTTCCTGACAGACCTTGTATGTATATGAATGTATCCATCATCATCAAATGAATTGTTGGGTATAAAAACACTGAAGTATACAGAAAAGAGAAGGGACTACAGTTGAAGTATGGAGCGCCACCCTTACTGCACCTCCAAAGAGACAAGAGAGCAACCAAGAGTCCTTGTCCTAGGCATTGTTCTCCTCTGGCCCAATATCAGAATGTGGCCCCATTCAAATTAAGTGTAGAGCTGGTGCTATCTAATAGTGATTTTAAAAATGTGGGACTACTAATCAAACACACCACACATGTTCCCCCTTTTATATCTGCAGGTGAAGTATAAGGAAGCAATTGGACAAGGAACCCCAATCCCTGACCTGCCAGAAGTGAAACGTGTCAAGGAGACGCAGAAGCACATTAGCTCGGTAATGGCCCACACGCTTGCCCCACATACGTTTGCACAACCAGCCCATCCCATTTGCTACCTAGCTCCACCTCACCCCTTCTTACTTCCACCAAGGGATTCCCATGCCTTGGGGATGGTGTGGGCCTGAGAGGAGCAGAGCAATTTGCAAAAGTAGATAAGACACCTCTGTCTTCACATGATCAAGGAGCCGAGGGGGCTTGGCTTCTTGATTAATCATGATGCCTGCAATTTTGAAATGTGCCAACAGTAGCCATAAGGTTATTGGGATGATCTCAAGTTCATTAACCAAAAGATGCACATATAAACATGAAAGTAACATGAAATAATGTTTACATATTCATATATGTGTGCATGTGCATGAGTATATATCTCAGGACATTCGCCGTCGTCCAGAAGACACTAAGTAGTCTTGTGAAGTCTCTGAAGCCTTCTCCCCACCCTGTCAAGATTCCTTGTCCTGTGTCCTCTGCTCTTTCCTTATAAATGCAGTGTGTGTTTAAGGTGCTAGCAGTCATCTACCTACAAGGCTAAATTGTATGTTAGGCCTGTTCTCTAACAGGAATTTCAGGTGCACGTGCACACACATTCTTATCCATAAGCAGATTCTAAGCAATTGCTGGCTACTTGCAAGAGATTGTGAAGTTTGAGTAATAGTTATGGCAAAAGGTGAAGAGCTTATACTTAGATCTTTCTAGTCCCTGGAGGACTGAATTCTCCTTTAATTTCCATTAGAAAACACTTGGTACTTCTTTTGCATGTCAATCTTGTCATTTAGACCTCATCCCCTCTAACTTCCTGCTTATACTCTGGCTTCCTGGTGTTTGAAGCTTCCCTTAGAGTTCTGTGTCCCACTAATCCAAGAAAACTAGCGCATAGCTTCTTTGTCACTTCTCATGGCACAAGCCTGTCTTTCTGACTTTCTTCTGTTCTGCTGTCCATGGTCAGTTCTGCTGCCTTGCTGGGTAAAGAAATGCAACTTTGTACAAGATGGTCCGCTTTTAATCCCCAAGAGTTTCCTTGTAATATCAACACTGGTTGGTCGGTGATTTTTAGGACATCATCTGTGACAAAAAATCCTAAACTGTCATGTTGCTCCCACCTCAGGTGTGAGTACACTATAGAATCCATCCATTTTAAAAGAGTTTACTCATTCCTTTAGGCTAGAAATTCTTAGCAGTCAGTGTTAAGAGGAAGGAGGCTAGAGGTTCAGGAAGCTTCGCAGTCTTCATGAAAATGTGCAGTCCCCTGCTACTACCCCTAACAAATAGGGACTTACCCCCATTAGCAAAATACCAGTTTGCATGATCCAGCAATCACCAGTAAAAATTTCAGGGAAAGATGCTCCTCTTGAAGAAGTAAACCACATAAGCCTCCTCACATTGAGGGGACCTACAGACTAGTGGCCGCTTAGAAATTTTCAGTAGAAAATATAAAGCAAACAGAAAACTCTCAATAAACTTTAAGGAATAGAGTATCGTGTAATTAGAAAATTTTAAACCAAGAAACCTATATATTAAGTTAAATAGATTTCTATTTGTTAGAAATATTAAAGGCGCTAAGACAAGATATTACACAATGGATTTTTTTCATTGTTGAATTTATTACTATTTAAGTGCATTTCAAGAACTCACTAAGTGCCAACTATAGAAAATACACAGTTTAGTGGGCAGTTTTCAAGGTATAAAATTACTACTTTTGAGGACAGAATGTAAATATTTGTGGAATTTCTTTTCCTTATTCCTTGAGTATCATATTTGAAAGTGAGTTTATTTTTATGAGTTTCCACCAAATAGTGGACAAGAGATTGTAATCCACAGGATTTGTGGTCATTTTACCTTCTTGGGTGTTCTAATTATCTCCTACAGGTTATGTACAAAGAAAATCTGGGAACAGGCATTCCAACCACTGTCACTCCCGAGATTGAGAGAGTCAAACGCAATCAAGAGAACTTTAGCTCGGTATTTATAAATATATCAAATAAGAAACTCCATTTCCCATTACAAATTTACCAGAATAACCCATCATCCTTTTTTGAAAAGTAACATCTTAACAACAATTCTGTGTGTATTTGTGTCTCTGTGTGTCTGTGTCCGTGTGTGCGTGTGTGTGTGTTATTACCTGACCTAAACCATCCGGACTTACACACAGTGACTCACTTTCCTGATGATACTTTAACACTTCCAGCATCTGACAAGTGTGAGCACTTAGATGTGAAATACGGTAACATTAACACCGGATTCCTTCTCATCACTATACTCGTATCCTGTAACTCAGTGCTTTCCGTTGCACTTTTTTATTCTCAGAATTAGCGTTGTAGAGTTTATTAAAGTTGGAAAGTAAAAGCACTATCCTTACTAAATATTATCACTAAAGAACTCCCTCCTCACACACCCCATCTTTCAATTTCTCCCTTCCTTAATCATTGTGCTCATTTTGAATGTCTTCTGGGTACTTTCTTGTATCTCACAGGTTTTGTACAAAGAAAACTTGGGGACAGGAACCCCAACAGCTATCACTCCAGAGATGGAGAGAGTCAGACGGAATCAAGAGAACTTTAGCTCGGTATTTCTTAGGGGACAGAAATAAAACCCCTTCATTCTTATTTAAAACAATATTTTAACACATTACAAACATCTGATTTTTCTTCCTATAAAATTACTAAATTCATATTCAAATAATGATAGCAAATAGTATCTCAGTTTCAATCTAAATCTAATTTAGTATTTACTTTAGTTCTGGTGTGAAATTTTAACTGTTTTCCCTAAAATATAGTATTGATCATTTTCTTTAAATGCCTGTAATACTCAGAGTTTCTTTCCTCACATCGCCCTTGAATAACAATAGGTGTTTCTAACTGGTGGGGTAAATGTCAAAAGTAAAATCTAACATGCCTTTAAAAGGTCAATGTTAAGTAGAATTTTAGTGGTATTTATTCTGACTCTGTTTGATTTTTGTGTGTGTGTGTGTTTGCAGCTTTTCTTAAAAGAATATGATTCTTAAACATTTTCATTCAAAAGACAACATAGAAGTTTTTAGTAACTCAGAAACACAAATTTCCTTGGCTTAACTATTTTTGTATACCATGCAAGATATAACTGAGCTTTCCTTTGGAATAGTTTCAAGATCATTGAAAGCTACTATTTATGTAGCTTTTAGTATTTGTCAATATTTATTTTATTCCCCCAACCCTCTCTCTCTCATTCCTTAAATTAGAGTTACCAACAACTCATTATGGATATTAAATTCAGATAACTTGAATGCTATTTGATAAGGCCTGATCCCTCAGTCACTGAGAGAAGGGCCATGTCAGTAAATGACTTCGGCCCGCATTCGGTGGCTATGTCTGCCTTAGTGCTGCTGAGAGACATTCATCATACTGTGTGTGACTGAATGGCCGAAGGTGGCCTGTAGTTGTTCTGTTTCTCAAAGTTACTCAGGCCTTTTTACATAATTATGAAAACAAACAAAAATACTTTTAGAGACTGTTTTAAAGATTATGTCTACCTAAAAGACAGGTCCAGGCTGATTTGATTATTGGTTTTGTGTACACAGATATTGTACAAAGAGAATTTGAGCAAGGGGACCCCCGTACCTGTCACTCCAGAGATGGAGAGAGTCAAACGCAATCAAGAAAACTTTAGCTCGGTATTTGGCAGAAAGCTCCTTTAACTTCATATTAAAAAATAATAACTTTCTATAAATCCAAACTTATAAGTCCCTTTAAAAATATCAATTTAACAAATTCTTTCTTAATCTCATCAACTGAATCCTTCTGTTTTCCGGATCTTTAACCCCTATTTGATTCTAACATTTTATACTCTCTATAATAGTCCCTTAAAACTTTTAATTGGTTCCTTCCCTTCTCTTTTCACCTTTTATGTTACTACTGTGACTTTTGAAGTTAACTAATGTCCAGAACAACCCCAAACACTATAGCTCTTATTTATTTGGAACTCTTTTTATTCAATGTTTCTGGGTTAGCATTGCAAAAAAAGACACAGGATTGAGGCTCCATGTAAAAATAGTGGCTCTTGTTTGGGAACAGGGATTACCTTAATGTAAATCCTGTTCCGATAAACAGCAGTACTGAGAAAGAATATGGATTGGTATTGGGACCCCAAGAAATCTCATCTTGATCCTTGTCCTAAACAAGCCATTCCATGAATTATAAATTCAAACTTTCTGATTAGTTTTTAGCACACAAATCAGATCATAAGCTTATATTTAATGTTATTTTCTCTTGTATTATTGTTGCTGAAAATCTCTATAATCCTCAAAGAGTATGTGCAACTTCTAAAGAAGGATTTTAGATTCAGATATAAAAATCTGAATCAAACCTAATCAAGTGTTATTAGGAAAACTTAGCTGGATTTTTTCTTAAATGTGTATGTGTTTTTTTAAAGATTGTATTTATTTTTAGAGAGAGGGGAAGGGGAGGGAGAGAAACATCAAATGTGATTGCCTCTCACATGGCCCTCACTGGAGACCTGGCTTGCAACCCAGGCATGTGTCCTGACTGGGAATCAAACCAGTGACCCTTTGGTTTGCAGCCCATGCTCAATCCACTAAGCTACACCAGCCAGGGCCTTAGCTGGATTTTTTTAAGGGGGATGGGAAGAAGTTTGATCCAAAACATTTTTTACTCATCAGTTTAAATATTTTCTTAAAGTTTTATTTTTTCACATAACTAGATTAATAACTTTCTAAGGTCCCACTGTCTTTTTTAAATACATGTTTTTATTTGTCAGCAACAGTTGACATATCACATTATATCAGTTTCAGGTGTACAGCATAATGATTAGACATGTATATAGCTTACAAAGTGATCACCCCGATAAGTCCCACTATATTTAAATTTTGTTTTCCTTTGTTTTTAATTACTATTTACTAACAATCTTCTGATTTTTGTTTAAATTTTCAATGTCAATTAATATTACCTTTGAAATTTTATAGTCATTGTTTTCCTTGTGAGTTTATTATTATTATTCTTTCCTTTGCAAAAGTTTGCATTAATTTCTCAAAATTATTTTCAATTTTTTTCTTCTACATTAGAGTAAGTATATTATTATTTATAACTATTTAAGGTCTTGATTACCCTGATAATCCTGGAGAATTTCTTTTTTAAAGTAAACTTCTGTGCTAATTTTTAAACAAGTTGCATTGAGGTAGATTGTCCAGCAGTGCACGAAGCCTTACGATACCCTGGGAAAGAAACAGTGCTGTGTACTCAAACCGGGCCTTGCAGACCTGACCACCTCCACAATTTGAATTTACTCAGCAAAGACCAGTTTTGCCACATTGCATAGGTTTGGCCTGGTGTTTTAAATATTATTATGCAAAACAGATGTTCTGTGTAGGGAAAATAAATATTTGCCAATCTAATTTAAAAATAATCTTTCTTAAAAAAATCTTTCTGTTGTACACTAAGCATTTTAGTGCTCTTATGAAATTAGCATTTGTACTTTTTTTAATTTCCTGATTCAGGAAACAAGCATTTAATATATGAGTTAGACTAAAAGTTGCGTGTCAAATACTCTGGTACTTTAGCTAAGGATGTATGGCTCATGTTCTCGTCCAATCTGTGCTTGACTTGGTGAAGTTGTCTTTCCTGTTTGATGTTGTAGTCTCATACTAGGTTCCCTACAAGACAGAGAGGAAAGGGCTGTCTTGACTGCTCTTGTTTTTCCCGGATGCTTTCTTGTGTCATACAGGTGTTATATAAAGACAACCTCGGGAAGGGGATTCCGATTCCCATCACTCCAGAGATGGAGAGAGTCAAACACAATCAAGAAAACTTTAGTTCGGTATTTAAAAGAAAAAAAAAAATCCCTTAACTATTTTAAAAATCTAATTAACTTATCCCATTAAAAACTTTGACACGCCTTGTTTGCAACTTAATGCTACCATTTCCTATGAATTAGATTACCCATTTTGTTTAAACATTAATATGATCACTTGACTTAAAAAATGTGTTGAATATTATATCCAGGCTTTAAAAGCATAACATTCCCAATGTCTAAGCACCCACATTTATCCTGCTTTGGCAAATTTGATCTGAACGAAATCTTACAAAAATGTATTCTGCGACAGTCAGACTGCTGGCCTCATTTCCTGTTCTAACCTTCCCTGTCTGTAATGGTATTTGTACAAATATTTTCAAGTTTATGTTTTCTTTTCTTTATTGTTAATATTATTTTTTGTATCTTGTCATTACTCTCCTTTGCCTTAAAAATGATTAATTCTTCCCAACATGTTCACCCAAACTAAAAATTAAGTACTTGAACTTCTTTTGAAAGTCAACAAAAGAAGACGTGTGTGTACGTATCTTCATATATGCAATGTTTATAAAACCCAAATATCTTTCTGTGGTTTATTAATAACATTTCCAAACCAAAAATGACTTCCTTGGTTTTCTTCCTCTCTCTTGCCCTTTTAATTTCTTCCCTTCCTCGTAACAAGCTGAGAAAGGCTACTTGTTCCCTTTCGTGGTGCTACCCACTGCTCGGCGCTGCAGAGATTAGTTCAACCAACACAGATTATAAAACTTTCTTATCTCTTAGTTTTCACTGCTCTTTCCTGCATTCCCTTGCTTTGAAGGATGTCTCTAGGCTCATGAAAGTTGGATTTAGAAGCTTGTGGAACTTCCCTTCCTTCAGCTCACCTTCTTCCTCTTTGCCCCTCTGCCTCCCCTGCACCACAGAGGGGGAAAGCGGCTGACGGCTGTCTCTGTTCTGGATGCTTTCTTATCATACAGGTGCTGTACAAAGAAAACGTGGGGACAGGAATTCCAGTCTCCATCACTCCTGAGATGCAGAGAGTCAAACACAATCAAGAAAACATTAGCTCGGTATTTTGGACAGAAAGGGAAAAGAGATGCCATTTAACTTCATAATTAAATCAATACTAAACATGTATTCTTTTTTCTAAACCCACTTCCCTCCCTTTGCTTCTAATATATCTCACTTAGTAAGAGGATAGATAGACTTTTGCATTTCTGTGATACTATTATTGATTCTATTTTTTTTTAATTTCAGTTAATTCTGATTTCTATTCCATCTGGTATTTTTAAATAATCTTTTAAATGATTTTATCTTTTAATTTGCTTGGATAACAGTAAAACTGAGTTCTAACCATCTTAAATCTCCACCTGACTGTTTATTAGGTACCATGCTCTTAGAGATGAAAAAATAACATGGATAACTCCGATAGCTTTACCCACCCCCACCCGCCGCAGCTGAGGGTGTTTCCCTGTTGCAGGAATGAGTGCCGTTAAAGTGGTTTGTGGTGTATGACCCCTGGCTTCTTACACTACTGTGTGATTTGGTAGCAAAGAAGTTGAGCTCACCCTTAAAAATCTCACAACAAGCAAAATGGTACTTATGGTTGTTTTCTGGATGCTTTCTCATCACACAGGTGTTATACAAAGAAAACATGGGCAAGGGAACCCCTTTAGCTGTCACTCCAGAGATGGAGAGAGTCAAACACAATCAAGAAAATATTAGCACGGTACTTTGGCAAGAAAAGAAAAAAAGGCTACTCTTTAATAATTTAAAATAATACATATTAATCCTACCTTTTAAAAACAACTTAAATTTTGTGAATTTCTTTATTACATTTATCCTTTTTTCCTGTAGGGTTACTCTTATCCTTAACCCTGTAATAACAAGATTGCTTTAATCCATAATTTAAAATTCTAATATCAGGAAGTAACAGACTTTCCGATAAAGTATTGTTTTGCTCATCTGTCCCCAAACTTACTCTCTAGTCACTACCCCCAGGGTCTCTTTGTTTTACGTACTTGTGAAATTTGGGGGGTGGCATGGGAGGTGTGAAAGGGGCTCTTTCTGGTACTTCAGAGCTGTGGTCTTTTGTGCCTATGACTTTAGGTTCTATTCTACCCTGTCAAGATTTGGACAAAGAGACCTTGGGAAAAGTAATTCCAATTCTGTCCTTCAGAAATGACATAAATTAAGATTCAGTAATGGTTTTGGCAAGTGGTTATCAATTAACTTAAAAAGGAAAGTGTCACTTGAACCGTTTTACCAATTTTTGTTCCTTTTGTTCTTTTGTCTTTTTCATGGTATTTAACTGCTAACTTTGTAAACCATTTCCTGTAAGCCTGTGCTCTGTGACCTTACTTATGTTGATAAATTACCCAGGTGGGGGTTGGGGTTTGTGTTGGGACAACTTCAGCTTATGTAGTGAAGAACCTCGTGGCCCCCACATCAGCATTGTCTATGGCTGGGCACAGTGCTTTGAAAACCTGAGCACACGTGCCCAGATCACCCGGGTTTTGTTAAACCAGATTGCTGGGTCTTGCTCCCACAGTGTCTCATTGTATAAGTCTGGTGTGGGCCAGGAAATGCGCATTTCTAGCAAGTTCTCAGAGGATGCTGACCTTACTGCCCAGGGACCCCACTTTGAGAACCACCACTTTAACAGAAGTCTTCCTTTATGGTGGCATTTCCCAAAGCTTCCCTATCTCCGAGAATGACACTGTGGAAGACATGGAAGCTGAGGGTGTGTCATGACTTGTTAATGATTTTTATTGTTTACCATGATAGTGATATAATTGCCGAAAACATTTTCCCTTACTGATAAGTTTGATGTTGTGGTAAACTAAAGCAAGAGGCACAACACAGATGATAGCAAGGAAAAAAGAGAGGAGAAATCCTTTGCTTATTTGAGGGCCCACGGTTTTACTGAGGTGTCTATATGAGTTTAAATGCTGCAAGGAGGTCGAGTTTCCCACTGTGAAATCGGGAGCAGCCTCAACCGTCTCAGTGGTATTCAAGCCGGGGCCCTAAGTCCTGTTCAGATGATTTGTCAAGGGCTTGAAATTCATAGACAAGGGTGGAGTGAAGGAGGCCCCTCGTCCCCCAGGGCACACCACAGTTCTGTCTTGCAGGCTGCAAGGGTGTCAGTGCAGGGTCCTGCCCTGGGGACGTGTGTCTTGCTGGAGCTACTACATCAACTTCCTTTGGAAGCTTGTTTCTTTCCATCTAACCTCACTGCCCAAATGTTTTGGCACCCTGTGCCTCCTAACAAGTTATCTGTTCTGTTTAATCTTTTGGTGACCGTAATTATTTTTTTTTCTTCTTTTTGGCTTTTTGGATCCATTGGACTCCTGTAGGTTTTGTACAAAGAAAATATGGGGAAAGCCACCCCAACCCCTGTCACTCCAGAGATGCAGAGAGTCAAACGCAATCAAGAGAACATTAGCTCGGTATTGTCTTGAGAAACGAAAGTGCTTTTAATTTTGCAAAGTAACCCCTGCAGTTTGGCCTGCTCCTAACTCCATCCCAGGTTAAAAACAAGCAAAATGCCAGTTTTTTTAGAACCTCCTCTAAATGACATACTACACCTAGCATTGCCATTAACCATTTTTTAAGCTTTCTTCTTGAGAGCTATTCTCACTAATAATAATAGATTAAACATGGAATTTTCTCCCCCAAATTGCATTATATTTAACAGCCTGAAAATTGCCTCCTAGTGACTTTTGGCTCCGACTTTGTATCTCACAGGTGTCATACAAAGAGAACCTGGGGAAACCGACCCCCACACCCATTACTCCTGAGATGGAGAGAGTCAAACGCAATCAAGAAAACTTTAGCTCGGTATTTCAGACAAGAAAAGAAATTGTTACACTTTTAACAAGCGTGGCAAACATGGTTATACCACTAATTCATCTTACAGTCTTCCCCACACTTTTGTTTATCTATTAAAATTCTTCTTTACCCACTGAAAACAACAAACCAACCCCTCCAGCCCAAACTTCACCTTTCGCTTTATACAATAACATTTTAATGGCTTCATCTTCCTGAGGTGTTTCTTACACAGTGTGATATAATTGAGCCATAACACCAGCTAGATGATGGTTTTCAGAAACGGTTTTCTGCTCTCTGATGTCTGGATGCTCTCTTGGCTTCTCTAGGTTTTGTACAAAGAAAATATGAGAAAAGCAACTCCGACACCTGTTACTCCAGAGATGGAGAGAGCTAAGCGCAACCAAGAAAACATTAGCTCGGTATTTTCTAGGATTACGAAAAAAAAACAACATCCCAAAACTGGAATGCAATACAACTTGGACAATAACACCTTAACATCATAAAAATGTGCTTTTCTCATTCAACTGAAAAACACACTAAAAATGAAAAAAGAAATGCAGTATCTTGGAAATAACATTTTAACACCATAAAAATGTACACTTCTTTCTTCCACTGAAAATTTACAATAAAATTAACACAACTGTTTTTAAATTTTAAATGATCATACTAAGACATAACAAGTTAATTCCCAATGTTTTTTTCACCTTCTTACTTTACTCTGAGGTAGTTTTATGTAACCAACTGTAACAAATTGACTTCCTAACACCCTTTAGACTTCAGCTTTCCTTTATTTTTATCATAAGCTATGAAACAGGTAAACAGGTAATACTCTACAGTGGATGCCTTCTCTGGTTTTGATGTTTTGGGTTTTTCATGTCTGGGGGACTTAGATTTCTTTTTTTTAATTGTCGTTCAATTACAGTTGTCCCCATTTTCCCTCCATTACTCTCCCCTGCCCTAACAACCCTCACCTCCCACATGCAGTCCTCCCTGCCCCCATTGTCTTTGTCCACGGGTCCTTTATACGTGTTCCTTGACTTGCCCCTTCCCCTTTTTTCCCCGTTATTCCCCTCTCCTCTCCGCTCTGGTCACTGTCAGTTTGTTCTTTATTTCCTACTCTCTGGTTCTATTGTGCTCACTTGTTTGTCTTGTTGATTAGGTTCCACTTACAGGTGAGATCATAGGTATTTCTGTATTTGCATATTGGTTTATAAAATCAGGACATAAACCTACAAAAAAAAAAAAGATCACTTGTTTGAAAGGATAGTTCTTCAAAGTGTCAGTATCACATTTAGCACCAAGTACCATCCAACATGCTTGTGCTCGTGCTACAGTTCCCAGCAAATTCAAGAGACCACTTTCTTCCTTTTCCTTTCAAAATCACACTGTGCCTCTTCTCCTTTGAAAATGAATGTTACATTTTCAAAGTCAAAGCAGACCCTTTCTCCCTGGATGTGAGCCCCGCCCACCGTCCTCATGACCTGTGCCCCCGTCAGTCACGCATCTTGCTGGGTCCTTTCAGTTGACTCAGCTTCCCGCCCCAGCTCCTTCTGTCTCCATCTGTCCGAAAGGTTTTTTGGGGCTTCAGAATGAGGGCAGCACGGTGACCTATACTCATTCGTGGTTTCTCCTCCATCAGGTTCTTTACTCTGACAGCTTCCGGAAACAAATACAAGGCAGGGCTGCCTATGTCTTGGACACCCCGGAAATGAGACGGGTGAGGGAGTCTCAGCGCCACATCTCCACAGTGAGTCGGGAATGCTTTCGGACTGGATGGCCACCCTGTGGGAACATGGGGGAAAGGCGATGATCACACCATCCCATTCTCACAAAGCGAATTCATGAAATTTCAGGTGAAATATCATGAAGACTTTGAGAAACACAAGGGTTGCTTCACACCA
The DNA here is from genome assembly GCA_004027475.1 of Anoura caudifer. Classification (NCBI taxonomy): domain Eukaryota; kingdom Metazoa; phylum Chordata; class Mammalia; order Chiroptera; family Phyllostomidae; genus Anoura; species Anoura caudifer. Next base: position 207,282 of record PVKU01001764.1, read on the forward strand.
GTGGTGACAGACCCTATCACTGAACGAGTGAAGAAGAATACACAGGACTTCAGTGACATTAACTACCGAGGGATTCAGAGAAAAGTCGTAGAAATGGAACAAAAGCGAAACGACCAGGATCAGGAAACTCTTACAGGTGATTGAGCACTAGAGGGAGAAATTACCTTTAAGTTAAGGGGATAGAAGAACAGAAGTGATATTATCTATATCAAGGCAAAGGATATAGACCCCAGTCTGTACTTTCATTAGATGCGAAAGAAAATCTCTATTGATGTACAGTTTGCAAACCTGACCTCTCTTCTACCCTATTTTTTGGTCTCTTCTGAGAAGACATGACCAGAACCTAAGCTCAATTAGTGTTGCTCAGTCCTCCTGTGATTAAGTTTGTGATTAACCTTCCTTTCCAAGTTATTGAGAGAGTCCAAGAGCCCCTGCTCTGATCCTTAATCTCACTTTCAGGTTTGCGTGTCTGGCGTACTAATCCTGGCTCCGTTTTTGACTATGACCCAGCAGAAGACAACATTCAGTCCCGAAGCTTGCACATGATTAATGGTATGTGATGCCACGAAAGGATCACAACAAAATGTCCCCATTTAGTGGGCTAGTGTCATGACTTTCTGAAGTTTCTCTTCTCTAGGGTTTTCAGTTTCCTGAGCTGCCCCTTTGGCATAAAAACACCTTGACTTATTATTGAGCTAAACTTATTTTCTAGACAAGTTTCATTGCTTCAGTGTAAGTCTCCCTCGGGCCCCATTATTTTTTTTCCTAAAGAAAAAGGGGTAGCAGATCTTTCTATTAGAGAAATAATGAAAAAAATGCATAGGCAAAGGGAAGAGAGAATGGTTTTAACCTTTAGTAAGTTTCGGAAAACTGCTCTACGTCGAGGAAGATTGCTCATTGAACAAAGAACACATGCATGCCTTTGTGCCTTCTGTTCATGGTAAAAAGTAAAATAAGATGCAGTGCCTGTCCTCAAAGGCTCCTCACTCGGGTCCACTGCTGGAGACAGAGGAGTAAATCAGGGTTACACCCTGACAGTGCGGTTTGGAAGATCTGGACAAGGATTGTGGGAACACAGAGAAGGGGTGTCTACATTGATCTGGAGGTTAGGGGGGACTTTCTGGAGAAATCAGAGGTGGAGTTTGAATGTGAATATTACTGTCTGCTCATTTGGGTGAGCCAGGAAAGTGGGCTGGGTGGTGGGAAGGACTGATCTCAAGGACAGACTCCAGGCTTGGTAGGCTGGCTGTACCACTGAACTGTTACCTGCCCTTTGGTAATTTACTGAAACTCTGACCTGAAAAATGAGGAGGACGCCATATGTCATAAGAGTTTTCAGGGTTTCATCCATGGAAATCTACTTAAGACCGTGCTTGGTAACAAACAAAAACCAATGGAGATTCAGTACTGTTAGAGATTACTGCCATCAAAATTTCATCTCTGCTCCCTCTCAAAATCTCACCCCGCCCAGCCCAAGCTCAGCGCCGGAGCCGGGAGCAGTCGAGGTCGGCCAGTGCATTGAGCATTAGTGGTGGCGAGGAGAAGTCCGAGCACTCAGAGGCTGCCGACCACCACCTGTCCACCTACAGCAACAGCGGCATCTTCTTCTCTGCAGCCTCAACAGGTATGAGCAGATGGCGCTGACTGACCACATGACCATACAGTGCATTGGCACTTACTAGAAGAGATGCTTTGAGAAATATGTATATTATAAAGATTATACATCTATAATCTTTCTTTCCGAATTGTGGAGGGGTACATGAGTTAAATGTTTCCTTTTCACTTCTCCTTTCTTAGAAATCATTCTTTTTAAAGTGGGGGAAAAGACAGCACAGCTGAGCTGCTAGACACAGATTTAAAGATGTCTGCCTATGGTTTCTTCTTACAAACTGTTTTTCCTTCCCTTCAGCTTACAAACATGCAAAAACCACCGAGCTCCCCCAACAGCGATCGTCTTCAGTTGCCACGCAACAGACGACGGTGTCCTCCATCCCATCTCACCCATCTACTGCTGGAGTAAGTAATAACAAAGAGCTTATTCAAACCGTTCTTATTTTTTGATATGTGCAAAAGTAATTATAGGTATTGTTTTTTTTTAATGAAAACTTCTGTTTTATATAATGCTCCCCCCCCACACACACACATCTCAGGTTAATAGTAACATCAAAAAACTTTCATGACAAAGCTATGGTTAAAAAGCACTATTCATCCCCGGCTGGTGTGGCTCAGTTGACTGGGAGTCATTCCACAAATTGAAAAGTCACCGGTTCTTTTCCTGGTCAGGGCACCTGCCTTGGTTGCAGGTTTGGTCCTGGTGAGGATGCCTACGGCAGGCAACAAATCAATGTTTCTCTCTCACGTAGATATTTCTCTCCCTGTCTTTCTCCTTCCCTTCCCTGTCTCAAAAAAAAAAACCAATAAAATTATTTTTTTAAAAAAGCACTATTCAATGGTTTTAAAAAAAACACTAAAGCAAATGATTTAGCTTAATGCAAATTTGGGCTCTTTGGTCCCACCTACTAAACTAAAACATGTGCTGCTTGGAATCGTTCTTTCAAGAATATATCCGTTTGTATAATGCATGTCACACATATAAACATGTCATATCTTAGACCTCTCCTATTAATATGTATTAAAGAGTTAAGTCAAATCATGTTCACAATTCACCAGACTACTTTATTTTTTATTTTATTTCTAGGGAGAGGGGGAGGGTGGGCGAACAAGAGAAAGGAAAACATCGATGTGTTAGAGAAATATTGATCAGTTGCCTCCCATATGCCCCTAACCGGGGACCCAGTCTGCACCCCAGGCATGGGCCCCAACCAGGAACCGAACTGGTGATTCCTTGGTTCGCAGGCTGATACTCAGTCTGCTGAGCCACACCAGCCAGGGCTCAACAAATTAATTTAAAACTCTTTTTAAGACCCTGGATCGCATGCATAGTATCACGAAAACATAATTCTTTAGGTTTGAAATAAATATTTGTACAAAGAAAACTATCTTTACTGAAGGCTGTAAATGGAGATTCTAAAAAGTACTGAGAGCCATTATACTGCAGGAAGAGAATCTTGTAAAGTTATCATGTCTCCTAAGATAAATCCATGAATTCAGGGCAATTCCTATCTAAATCCCAATAGCATTTTTAAAAATTTTGTATGCTTATCCTAAAATTTATCTGAAAGAGTAAAGGGGCAAGAATAATAAAATAAATATTGAAAATGACAGTAAGAAGGACTTAACCATGATAGAGTAAAATATATATAAAGCTATTATAATTAAATATGGATTTAGCATGGGGATAGATAAAAGAAAGATAAACTCCAAAAATGGACCTTAAATAATTATAAATCTTCAGAGGAAAAAAGAAAATTGTAAACTACTACAGAATACTACTGGTATGCTCCCAAATTTCCAAAATGAGAAATATACCTGCATTATTATTATGGTTTTGCAAATTCTTTCCCAAAACATGAATGTCCTCCTCCAAAGGGAATAAATGGCCACATATAAATAGCGCATCTTTTTTTACAGACACGTACTTATCCATAGTATTAATATACTATGAAGTTCATCATTTGAAGTGTACAAGTCCAATGAGTTTTTGTTCAACAAAACTCATTTGTACACAGTTGTTCAACATGACCATAATGTAATTTTAGAACATTTTTATCACCCTAAAAAATACCCTTGTATCCATCAGCATCAATCTCCATCATGAGCCCTTCCCTCCGCCCTCCGCCTTCCACCCAGCACTAGATAGGCATCCACTAAAGTACTTTCTCCATATAGGTACTACCATCCCATAAAAATCAAATTATACAATATGTGATCTTTTGTGACTGGCTCCTTTTACTTAATATTTTAAATGTCATCCATGTTGTATCATAATTGATCCTTCATTCCTTTTTATTACCAAGTAATATTCCAGTGTATGGAAATAGCACTTTTATAAAATTCATTCATCTTGGTGGGCATTGCAGTTGTTTTCAATTTTGGCTCATATGAGTGATGCCACTATGAATAAATGTGTGTGCATGAGTTACTGTGCCGACATGTGTTTTCATTCCTCTTGGGTGGAGACCCAGCAGTGGAACTGCTGGGTCATATGGGAACACTATGTTTAACGTGGGAGGAGCTCCTGAAACTGTTTTCCAAACTGCACATTTTACATTCCCATCAGCAATTTATAAAGGTTCTAATTTCTCCCCATCCTCTCCAACATCTGTTACTGTCTTCTTGATTATCACCATTCTGCTGCATGTGAAGTGGTATTTCAGTGTGGTTGTGATCTGCATTTCCCTGATGACTAGTTATGATGTGCATCTTTTCATGTGCTTATTGGCTTTTTGTATACTTCTTTGGAGAATTCAGATCCTTTGACCCCTCCACTTTTTTTGTTATTGAATTGTAGGAGTTCTTTATATATTCTGGATAGTAGTCCCTTATCAGATATATGATTTGCAAATAGTTTCTTCTATTTTGTGAGTTGTCTCTTTATTTTCTTGGTGGTGGTTGCACATCTTTTTGGGGCAACTTAATTTATAGAGTAAGTCATAAGAGACCTAAAAATTGGGTGTTTGGGTTAATTGTTGCAAATCTAATATATTTCCCCCTCATTTCCATCTTCACGAATAGAAAATCTTCCGTGCTATGTATGACTATATGGCTGCTGATGCTGATGAGGTGTCCTTCAAAGATGGAGATGCGATAGTAAATGTGCAAGCTATTGATGAAGGTTGGATGTACGGCACCGTGCAGAGGACTGGCAGGACCGGCATGCTCCCAGCCAACTATGTTGAAGCTATTTAGGCATTTCAAAGCATCATGCCTGTCTGCAGCACCTACAAGCCCTGCAGTCAGTGGTGTTTCATTTTAGAGTCTCCACTCTTACCCAAGTTCTCAAGCTGCCTAATGATTTTTCTGTGTCAGTAAGATTTATGCTTCTACCATCCTTTAATCTGTTCATACATGAACTCAAATCATTCATATGAACCCAAGTTAGCATCACTAATCTGTCCAATTATTAAACTTGTTTTCTTCCTCATTATCTTCTGGACTTGCACATAACACAAGAGACAACATTAAACACATAGGTTCATTATTTTTTAAATTGCCGCTATCAGATTTTCTTTTTGGTTCTAAAATAAGTTTAATTTCAGAATAGACATTTAAAAAGTTTCTACGATACTATATTATTGCCGTATCAATCCAAACCTTTCTCAATTATGAAAATCCTTAACATTATTTTTTTCTAAAACATGTTAAAGAAAAATGGCAGAGATGGTCACCTTTTCCTTGTTCATTGAATGCTGATGCTTTTATTTCTGATCTGGTTCTGAAGTTATAAGTTGATAGTAAATATAAACTGGTATAAACTAGTAACTAATAAAAGCTATAATTCTGCAACCAATGTCACTGATGGAATGAACATTATTTACGTAGTTTTATGATCTGCAAATAAAAAAATTTAAGAAAGCAGATACCTTATTCTAGATTTCACTAAAAAATAAATAAACTTTAAAACAGAGTATTGTTAAAAATGCACAACTGTAGACTTTCTCATAACTTGTGCACTTGCGTCCTTCAGCAAGCGTCCCTTCCGGCTCAGCTTAAGGAAGTTTTAGAAACAGTGGGGATCCAACCCTCACCCCAGGGGACCGTTGTCTGCTGCATCCAGTGGGCTGGCACTACGTGGCAAGGGCATTAACTGGGCAAAGGGTGGAGTGCCAGCTAATGATGACTTATGCTCAAGCTTGCAGAGCACCGTTTCTAAAAAACAAGAGATCTGTCCATGTTACCTCAGAGCTGTGGTAACACTGCCATCCTCACAAGGTGGGACAGTAAGGAGCCCGGAGAATTCCCTGGCATGTAGAATAGGGAAACGGAGACGGACAGCTGATGCAGACTGGCCTTGCCCAGCACCCTGACTCCTCTGCCTCCTTCTCTGTTGCACAACCACCCCCTTCAGCATTAAGACTTCAGGACAATGAGCTTCTGAACTGGCATCAAATAATCTTGGGAACAAAGCCTTCGGTCTGTTGACCCAGAGCCAGAGTTGTGGGCAAACTGGAGATAACATCTAGGCCTCAGTTGTGTTTCAGCTCCAGTCCCAGAAAAGCAGCAAAACCAGATGAGCAACACCATGGGCTTCAGAACCAGATGCAGTGACCAATGACCCCCTGCCCTAGCACTGATCCATCACTGGAGACCACGACCGTGACTCCATATGCTCATTTTGATGCACCAGCATATTAAAGGAAACACCTGGAAAGCTGATGAATATTCTATTGAGATCCTCCCGTGAGATCTTCTCTAAAATTCCTGCCTTTAGAAAACAGATAAGAACCCTTAACACAAAGGACCCAGGTCATGCTCTCTCTCTAGAACACACCCACGCTTTTGTTTTTCAGGCATGTATCTTTGCTTTCTTCCTCCTAAACTCTAAGGGTCCCCACAGGGCTTACACCCAGGGAAGCAGCAGGCAACAGCAGCTTGTCCAGGTTAACCTCATGAACCTATCTCCAAGGGCTGTTCCTTGGCCTCTGTAACTTATATACTGAGCCCAGCAGCCCAACTGGCTCACTTCTTCTGCTTCCATGACTTTCTTTCAAAAGGCCAAGGCGGCTCTCTGAGCAGCCCGCTTGAACCTTGCATTTGAGTGTGCTTTTGCTTTGCCTGGTAAATAAACTTCCTCTCTCTTGTGCTAGAGTTCTTGACTCTGAATTCTTCCTTTGAAGAACTCAAGAACCAAGAGCTAATACTGCAAGTAACACTCAGACTTTTTTTTAATTCACTTTATTAATGATGCAAGATGCCAGAGCCTGCCAGGGGGAGCAGATCATGAAGGGTGGTTCAGGATAACTCTCTGGGATGCTCCCCTTCTTCATAAGGGGAGCTGGGACCCAGAGTGGCCCCCACCTATTGCAGCACAGACAAGGGGGGCTGGGGGTGGTCTCTGCCACTTCAGACCCCTTGCAGGCTGGCACTGGGTGGAGCAGACCCTGAAGGCCTAAGAAGGCAGTGGGAGGAGACAGGGATCTGAGGAGCCTACCCTCCTCAGATCCTCCTCCCTCCTCCAGTGGGAGGAGGGAGTGTGGGAGTGGCCTGCCGAAGAGCCCCAGAGCAGCAGTGGCCCAGTGGGCAGTAGGGGACAAGAAGTGGGGGGTAGGGAGCCAGTGTCTCAGGCACTGTCAGGTAAGAGGACTGGGGCTGGAGGATCTCAGGTGGGGCTGGAGGATACAGAAGGATGGGGCCGTGGCCGCCTCTGCCTGTCCCTCCTGTGTTTCTTGACTCAGCCCTATCTGCTGGTCTGTCCCTCTGGCTCTTAGCATCTGTCCATTTCTCTTCCCATCTGATCCAGCAGGCAGTTCTGCCCTCAGCCCTCACCACCAGGGTATCAAGGGATGGGTGGTCCTGAGTCAGCCTGGAGGCCACTGGAGCAGGGGACATGGAGCTGGTAGGAGTGGAACCCTGGGGCATCCAGGGTAAGGCAGCTGTGGTCAGGAGTAGGGCCTGTGTGAGAGACAGCAATGGAGCTCAGAGATGGCAATGTGGGGGGCAGGGGTGGGGCTTGGAGACAGAGATGTGGCCCTGGGGACAAAAATGCAACCATGGGGACAGAGATGTGGTCATGGGGATAGAGATAGTGCAACGTGGAGAGATAGGCAGCAGTGGCTAAGGGAAGCCAAGGGCATCATGGATGAGACTGGAGTAGAGGTGACAAAATGACTGTCAGACATGGGGCAGCAGGGTCATGTGGGACCTGGGATCAGAAATGGGTCAATGAGTATCAGATGGGGCCAGTGAGCAGGGATTTGCCGTGGTGTGAATGGGCGGTAGGTCCATGAGGTTTAGAGGCAGTGACAGACAGGAGGGCTGGCGCCGGGGGAACCACAGTGAGGAGAGAAGGCAGAATGAAGCAGAGCGCAAGAGCCAATGGTAAGAGGCAGAGGAGGAGGAATCAGGAAGAGGGAAGCCAGGGACACTGGAGTTGTCATGGGGTACACGGCCCTGATGTTCTGAGAACGGACCACTGCTGCTCCTAGCCTGACAGCGCACACTGTGCCTGGGGCAGCCTCAACTAGCCCTCCTATTCTCACCCGTTCCGCCCCCGGCACCTGACATGAACCCTTCAACCTGAGCCTGGAGGGCTAAGAGAAGGTGTATGGCGCCCCCAATGCCTGGGCTGGGCTGCAGTCAGGCCTTGGGGGCACATCCCAGCACTGCTCACCTTTGCCGTGAATGCTGGCACTGGCGCCGCTGCCTCTCACCCCACTGGCCTCTGTGGCCGTAGCTGTGGCGCTTCTGCTGCTGGCACATGAGCCTCTACGAGCTGTAGTAGTGGGGCACATGGTGTTTGATTGGCCTGGGTGCAGTGGGTGGCTTGTGCCAGGCGCTGCTCACCGACCATTTCGGCAGCCTCAACCTGGCCATGCTGCTTGCTGTGCTGGTGTGCACCTCACTCAGCGGCAAGGCCCTGCTGTGCGCTCACTGGCACCAATGCACTTGACAGCAACCCCTACCTCAGGCCCCGACAGCCACCAGTGCTGGGCGGCATGTAGACTCTACACAGTCTCTGCGTTGTGCACTGTGTCCAACGCTTTGGCCTCTACTGGCCCCAGCAGTGTCCAGGGCTGTGGTTTGGCATGCAGAGCCTGCACCCGCTGCATGCAGGTGGTGGGCCAGCTGGTGAGTATCATGGTGATGTCGTGCCCACAGACTTAATTCGTGTCTCTCTCTGAGGCTCAGGGAGTACACTGGTGATGAGTGCCCAACTTGTGTATGGTCCATGACTACATATGTATGTTAGGCACTGTGAGATGCCAGGGTTTGAGTGATAAGACACAGTTCATATCTTTATGAAGTTTACAGACCCAAGAAAAAGGCAGACCATTCTTAAACATCTTAATGGCAGGAGAGATAGCCACTTTCCCCACCCCAAGACTTCAATCTTCACTTAACCTGGGTTAAAAATCCAGATTAAGCTGGGCAACAATCCCATTGTGCATTAGAAATGGTTTTCCCTGAACTTAAGAAATACCCAAAGTATATGCTATCTCAGTTACAATAAATGTTTTTGTTTTCAAATTACCTATTCATTTCATAAGGCTGCAAAGCACACTATATAGTTGCTACAGAGAAAACTAGAAAAAAAATTTATCGCCCTGGCTGGTGTGGCTTAGCGGATTGAGCGCGGGCTGCAAACCAAAGGGCCACCGGTTCCATTCCCAGTCAGGGCACATGCTTGGGTTGCAGGCCAGGTCCCCAGTTGGGGCTACCTGAGAGGCAACCACACATTGATGTTTCTCTTCCTACCTCCCTTCCCCTCTCTCTAAAAATAAATAAATAAAAATATTAAAAAAAAAGAAAAAAGTTTATCTCAAAAATTTTAGTTTTCTAAAAGCTCAATTAAGAAGTTTCAACATACACAAAAGTAGATAATCTGAGCATACCTCAAACTGGGCAGCCTGGCCTCCAGCTGCCTGCTGCCATGTACAAGCATAACACGAGGATGGGTGAAGGGAAAAGGTTTTTATTAACAAGGTACCCAATTTGAGGGGCCTAGGAGCATCCCTGTTCTAAGCCAACCTCTTCTGCAAAGCACTTGTGCCCAGAAAGACTGAAATCCAAACCCATGCCCAGAAGTTCCCCATCATTCCTTGTCTTCGAATTCAAGCAGGTTACACAAACGGTTCTTCGCCCTCAGGCTTGCTCTCTGGGGTGCACATTTGTGGGTTCCAGCATCGTTGCCCCCTCACGGCAGCTTTCTTTCCCCAAGCACTGACAGATCACTCCCAGTGGTTGTGAGGGGGAAGCTCCATCTGTGGGGCCCTGGCACCTGAGGCTGCCTGTGCCCCTGGGGCTGAGGAACTTTCCCAGGCCAGTCTGCCTCTCAGGGGGAGCAAGTGGAAGCAGTCCAGGACCTGTGTGCGGTGCTGCATAGGGTCATATCATCCCAAGGCCTGGCTCCCAGCCACACACATCCCAGTGAGGAACTCTACCCTGCGAGCTCTCGCGCCCATGTGAGTCACAGAACCGCAAGTGGGCCCAGGGTCTGCAAGTCCCACAATCACGCCTGTGCCCCATCCCAATGGAGGGGGAGGCAAGGAAGAAGAAAGCACTTCTGCACTTTGTTTCAAGATCCCTCCCCAAATCCATGTGCTATGGGAATGTCCCTGGGTCTGCCAGTTCTAGCCAATGTCCACCATGTGCATCAGCCTACAGGGAATCTACCTTTTCAACCAGTGACACTAGTCTGCCATTTTGTCAGCTCCCCAGTGTCTTTGACCCTCTTCCAGCCAACATTTTGCAGAAGCGGGGCAGTCTCTAGGCACACACAGGGGTGCAATTGTCTGTTTGCCCCCGGGCAGGGTGTCATCTTGCCACACGTCTTGTCACCTTCTCAGGCTACACATGTTCTATGCAGCCTGCCTCACAAGCTCACCAGTTATTTACCTTCTTCTAGAGCACAGAAAACTATCAAACCCCAGCTCGTTTCATTCCCAGATTGCTTTCCATGAGCCTTCCCTTTGGCTGGGGTAGGTGCTGGATTCTCCCTCTGCTCCCCACCCCCACCCCACAATCTAGCCTCGCCTAACTTATTACATACCCTCCTCCTAACCTCAAAAGTTTATTAACTCATGGTTAATCTTGTTCTGTCTCTCCCTCCAATGCTTCCATTACCTTTAAGTGAATCCTAGCAACCCCATTTCCTGGCAACTAAATCACAATGGATACACCCTAGAACACTGACAGTATCTGGTGTTCAAGTTTTCCTGTTTGCACAACTCTCCAGCCGCTGAGTCCCCAATTTTGTCAGTGTGGACACCAGGCAAGTCTTGTCTGGTTATCCCAACAACCACGCTTGTAGCACCTCAGGCTGCACAGAACCAGTGTCTCGAGAGTCATCTTCAAGAAGTTATAAAGAAAAGAGATTTACTCAAGCCAGATACTTAAATCCGGCTCCCTCCACGACCAATACTCCCAGTACTATTTGATGCCCCTTTCTTGTATGTACCCACCCCCCACCACCAAATTCATGAAGTCCCACCCCCCCACTGCCCCAGAATGAGACCTTGTCAAGAGGGTAATTGCAGAAGTTATTAAGACGAAGTCATAAGGGTGGGCTCTAATCTAACGGAACTGTTGCCTTTATAAAATAGGGAAATTTGGGCAAATAAACAGATCATGTGAAGACGAAGGCAGAGCTTGGGGTGTTGGTTCTATATGCCAAGAAAGCCAAATTGCCAGCAAACCACCAAAAGCTAGGGGAGATTCATGCTAGACTTCTTCACAGATTTAACCGATTCTTCATCTCAGAGCTCTAGCCTCCAGAACCGGGACAATAGTTTTGTTTAAACCCTCAGTCTGGCAGTAACAAACTAATATGGTATCTTGCCAACATCACCAAATCTATTTCTCCCCTCCTATTTAAAAACATGGATTTAAATGTGTGGAACCCATAAAACGGAACACCTGTAAACAGGCTAAGTAAAAAGCAAGAACGAATGGTCCATGAATTTGTGGTGGGATACAATGTTCACTTTAAATAGGTATTTGGATTATGCTATTCTTACTCATTTCAGGTCTCAGTAAAATTAAAAAAAAAAAAAAAAAAAAAAAAATTGAAACCCTGAATCAAGCAAACACGTACCAGAATGGTTTTGTTTTTATAGTTTTATTTCAGATTAAAGTGCATTTCTTTAAAATATTTCAACATCCAGTTTCAATTGACAAGTGATAACAGTCAATTCTCAACAGGTCATGAAAAGTTTTACTGTGAATTTTAAGATTTTTTCCCCTCCCTCAACCCGGTCATAATAAACCAGAAAATGCTCTACCAGAAAAGGGCCACCTGCTGCAAACACTGTATGAGGCATTACAGGTGAAACTGACGGCACCCTTATTTCCAAACTACTAGTGGAGTTAACTGAGGAATGAACAGGTACTTCTGTGAAGTTTCAACTTAAATTATTTGACTTACCAAATATAAATACTTTCTGAATGCAAAACTAAGCTCTATTAGAAAGTTTATCAAGTCATGAGAAGAAAAATATTACAGGGCTAATACATGTGATATTTTTATACATGATTTGGCTTCTCTTGTCTTTCTCTAAGTGCATATTAGTCAAGTCTATCCACAGGAGGTAGTGTTTAGATTAAAACTAACCCAATTACTCACCAACACAGAAAGCAAACTGTGACTTAAGCAGTTGGTGCCAGACGCTGTCTGCTGACACATCAAGGACCATTAATAGCCATGGCAAACACATTGATTATATTTTAACAGTTTACGGAAAAGAAAAAGTGCTCCTAAAAAGTATTATTTGAGCAACAGTAAGACATAAATGGAATCAGGGCAATCCAATCCATTTTATAACGTAAAATTTGGATAACAGCAACAGAAATGAAGGAAGCAAGCTCCCCGTGTTGCCAGCTAGAAGCACATAACCAAACTGACAACATGCCATGCGTGAACAAAACTACCCTTCACGACCGGAATTGGTGAACTTTATACAACGGCCAGACAGTAAACCTTAGGTGATACACACCAGTCTGTCAGACTAAACTCAGTGTAGCAGGAAAGCCAACAAAGATAATTAATGTAAAATCCACAGCTGTATCCCAATAAAACCTATTTACAGACGATGAAATTTTAACTTCATATTTTCATATGCCACAAACATTATTCTGATTTTTTCAGCCATTTAGAAAATGTTAAAGCCATTCTTAGCTCAGTATTTATTTTAAAAAAGGTATCATGCTATAATTTATCATCTTCTGCTCTATAAAAATGTACAAGACTATCTTTGCTTTTATATTTAAAAGTGATTCTGTTCTTAATTCCATTTTTCTATTTCAAAGTTCCCATTCTATAAAAATATTCTTTATTTTTCAATTAAGCATCATAATAACTGTCACACTATATTCCACGACCCTATTTTGAAGGTGAACTTTCTAGTTATGTGCATTTTATCCATTTAAAAACTAATGCTGCCTTTCATTGAAAATTTTATCATTTATCAGTACATCGATCTCTACCAGCATATAAGCTTGTAGTCTAATAAGCTTACTTTTACCCACAATTAAAAATCAGTACACTGTAGCCTAAAGATAATGTTTACTCTGGGGTAAGGACAAAAGCTAGGTAGGTTTTTCTTCACTGTGACATCAATTTAAATACTGCCTTCAATTTTTTGTGCTCTCAAGAAAAGAAAGATCATCTTGTATTCTAACAATGTATTTCAGGGGAGTAAGCATTTACAGCTTGGCACTTCATGTTTGGTTTTAACTGCTTTTTTGGTGAAAGGCTTGGTATATAAAGGAAAAAAATGGTTGATCATATTGGAAAATTTAACATTCTATTCCAAGAACTGAATAAACACTCATAATTCTGTGAGACTGCTGTTCCACTAAGTATCTATACACCTTCAAATCCACATGACTCAGACTTTAATGGATACTTTCAAAAAGCAACACACAAAGCCTGGCATATAACAGACATATTAATTGGGCCTCCAGAAACCACCAAGCCCAGATTTGTTTTACAGATCAGGCAGTCAATAAATTTTGATTAATTCATTACTTAACTTCTGACTATATTCTGACTATATTTTAAGTGCTCTGGATGAGGGGAGCTCTTACAATAAAGTATTTAAATGTTGAGGGAAGTACAATGTTTTAATAAAATGCCAAGAAAAACTCATTTTTTTAGAGAATGCCATTATTCAACGGTCTAACTGCACTTTACAATAAAATAGGAGTTTTTTAACCATGTAACGGAACAGCAAAGTCACCAGAGGTCTTCAGTAAAAGGACAAGGCAGTCTGTCACACATGACTTATTTTGGCGTTGCTAGCTTTGCTGCCAAATTAATCTTAGGGGCAGTCTGTTACCAGTGTTTAATGAATAAAATAATGAAGTCCCATAATTTAGAAGGCAAGATTCATTTAGAGGCAAAATGTCATCTTGAATATTTTAAAATTTACTTTTATATATATATATTTAAAAAATCACAACACAATCCACACATACCCATAAGACTCATTGTCCAAACTGCTTAAAAAGATTCCTTGTAACATCAAATACTTAACTACCTGCCTACTTAAAAACATAAATCTTCCAAATTAAAAAGGCTCCAAAGGAGGCAAAATTCTATCTTTTTCTTTACAATCTGAAAAAGTTGTTTTTTAAAAGGGACTAGCTTTTATTTTTTGTGGCAATATTTCTAAGGACTTAAATCTGCTTGAGTTATCAAAACCAAACTCACGGCTTGAAGCTTCTTCAGTCTACCTAGTACAAGGGTAATCTGTAGACATCAGTATTTTGTATTGGTCATGTTAGAGGTTTTTAGAAATGAACCATCAGGCTCCACCACAGACCTACTGAATCAGAATCACCATTTTCACACATTAATGCTTCTTTGTTTACATAAAAAATACAAGACCTTTCTAGAGGCTTGAGAATAAATTGGACATGTGTTGTATGAATGAACAAACAGCTCCTCCCTCGTACTCAAGTCTTAACCTTGTAATGTGTACAACTGATCTCCCTAAAAAACCGATAATGAAGAATGAGATGGAACCTTGGCCTGTCTTATTAGACTATCAAGTCAAAATTGGAAGACAAGGTATTGAAGGAAAACATGACCCATCCCTCTTAACTCCTCCTGTTAAATTTCAACTAACCCAAGCCTTTTAAACAGCACGTATAGTTTTACTCTTTCCTTTACCTTAAAAAAAATTCTACTTGTATACTTTGTACACCTATTTCCCCCTAATTTTGTTTTTTGTCCTGCCATTTTTATTTTAGGCAACATATAAGCTAACTTTCTTAGCAGTCATATGATTCTTTACTATATAACAGAATCCCTGACTACCTTCAAGCTGCATACACACACAAAAAAATGTAAAAAAAAAAAAAAAAAAAAATCCACGGGCAATGTCATGAATTCCCATGCTCTCTTAGTGTTCAGGTTTAAATCTTATTTTTTGCAGTATTATCCAAAAACATTATTACTTACGCTGACTAATCCTTTACTGTATTGAATTACAGCGAAAGCCACACACTATTCAACAATGGCTTTCAAACTTGTTCAAATAGCACAGAATTTTTAATGGGCTCACTGAAATACTGAAAATTTAAATCTACTACGAAATCAATTTTGGAACATAAAAAATTATACCATGCTTCTGCATGCAACTAGATTCTTTAAATAAATGCATAATAAGAAATCACATCTGAGTGTTATAAATATTTGTCATTTGTTTTATTAACCATTAGAAAATATTTGAAAAAGCTGATTTCACTTTAATAGTGAAACAACACAATGGAGCTAATCAAGGAACATTAGTGCATTTTGCTATTCAGGAATCATTCAGGGAAAATTTTTCAGAAAATTTTAAGGCAAGAATACTGAAAATAAGGTTCCTCAAAGATAACATATTAACAATAAAGACTTAGCTAACAGGTTTTTGCCCTCAAATATTTTAAAATATGTCCTTGTTGAATCACAATGTTTTCCAAATACCTGTGATCATATCAAATTCAATGATCTAAGTAATAAATGTTAATCGTTTTGGTCCCGTTTTCTGCTATACTGTTCACCTCCCCACGACCTTCATTCTACCAGCAAGTAAGTTAGGTTCACACAAATATTAAAATATGTAGTCATGTACACATATATACTTGTCCGCTAAAAACTTATATGCCTCTTTACTGTCATACATTATTTGTGCAATAATAGACAATATAAGCTGCAATTATAATTTTGTTAAAAATATTCTTTTTTCATTAGTTACTTCTTCAAGCTACAATCCTTAGTTCAATGGTCCTAAAATTGCCTTTAAAACCATTCTTGGTATATAATTATCAAAGTTAGATTCCAAAATATTTGTAATGATAATGGATTTATGATTACAAAAGACCCTAACTTTTATTGTGGCTGGATGGTGGTCCCCTTCTGAATATAGGAACTAAATTAGACACAAGGGTTTAACTTTCTATAACTTGAATAGTGTGTGCATTTTCAAGTAGGGGCTAGCTCTGAATACAGTATGAAAATGAGATTGCTCATTCATTCTACTCAGAGAATAAATTAGAGATACTGTCATTATTTAAAAAGTCAAAACAAATACGGGAAGTCAGGCACTAATCTAGTCAGTAAAGTTTATGAATGTTTTAATTATATACACCCTATTTTTTAAAAGCTAGGCAAAACATACATATTTCAAAGGAGTTTTAGATTTCTTCCAAGTTTGCTTTAGGTGCAGGTGAAAAGAGCAGATAAATTCAACATTTCTTATAGTCCGAGATGTAATGAAAATATTCCAACTCTCCATTAAAAAGAAATGCAATGAGGCATGCTTTCTAGTGGCTGACACCCTCTTCCAAACCAAAATGGATAAAAAATATATATACAAATAGCAAACTTGTCATGTAACACTCTCCTGTTTCTGTAATTTGACTCTGGTTACTTTAGAAAATAAACTCATGTCTTAACTAAGAGTATTACTAAGTACAAAACTATTTGCTATTTTGTTTGTAAATACAGAATCCTACAAACACTTGCAGCAAGTCCATGAAGCACTTCTATAGCTCATACTGATATATCAGTACTTTATACAAAATATGTCTCTATTAAACAAAACAAAGGTATTCACAAGAAATTACAGAAAGTCACACAATTAATGAAAGCTGAAGTTTATAAATTAAAAACACTGTAATTTATACAGAATGTACAAGTAGTCATGCACTTTAAAATGAACACTATGTCTCATGAGTACATTTTCACAGGCAAATGATGCTGCACAAATATTTGCTAATGCAAATAAATGAATATCTTAGTAAGTAAATCCTGCTCTAATACTTTAGCCCAAAAGCTGACACTTTTGGTATTTTTCCTGGAAGTTGTCCAAAGTTGACATCTGTGAAAACATTCTAATTCTTTTACATAGGATATATAAGGTGTTTTACCAAGAACAAATTTCTTAACCCTCAGGCACAACGAATATAAATTAAAAAAAAAATTAAGTATAAACACCTTTTATCAGTCCTGGGAACAAAACCCAAATAATTTCAATTTTACTTCAAATAGGGATTACGTAAAATGTGTCACCAGAATATGTATGGGTTTAAGTGAAATAAATGTATTCTTGTTTCTAGTTTTGCCTTCACATTTCAATAAGATATTTAAATGTCTGAAAAAGTATGCATAGCAGCCAAGAAAATACATACTACAGGGAAAAAAAAAAAATGACCTTGCACAATGAACAATAAGCCATCTCCCTTCCGGTTCTAAAATGTTGCCAACTTTGCAAATGTTCAGTCTGAAATTGTGCTACAATTTAAAACATTTTATGAATGAAGAAATTCAGTGATATTAAAAACCTTCAATTTTCTCTTAAAATACTAAACAGCATTATCATGGGCTGGTGACCTCCAACGTGACTGCAGATTTTTTATTATAGAGTTTGCCATGCTACCAAGTTTCTCGTGCATTTCAAATAACTGGCTTCCTGAGTAATTATGGAGATCCTCTGAATCCAGCTGAAGAGCAAGTGCACTAACCTGTGCCACGAGGTTTTTAGATAATGGAGTCTCTAAAGCAACAGGATCAATTAAATCTAAAAGAGAAAAAAAAAGCACAATTAGATCTATTTCAGATGAAACTTAAATTGTATATATTTCCTTCAAGTTAATAAGAAGTTTATGTGCCTAGGATTCAAATTGAAACTTCAGGCTAAGGTATGTACCTGTTCCTCAAGAAACTGGACAACAAGAAAATCTAACACAGCTTATTCAAGAAATTGCCAGACTACTTCATTTTTATTAAAAGTATGACCATAACACAATATTTAGTTCACATACTTATTTTAGACCTTAATGAAGTAGAGTTGATGATTAGAAAACAGCAACTACACTTTACTTGAAGTAAAATGAATTATTTAAGTATTTGGCAACTAGCACAAAAAAGAAAAACTTGTATAATTCACAAGGCATAATAAAATTAAATCTAAAAATATAACAAATTAATTCAAGAAAGTCAGCCGATCTTGTAAATAAAATTGTCTCACTTCGCTAAAATATACCTGAAGCAAGTCTTTCTTCATCAGAAGAGAGAGGTTTATTTTCGGTTCCATTTACATTTTTTTCAGAAATATCAAAAACTGGAACCTCTTCTAATCCACGAGACTTCACCTTGATTATACGTTCAGACCAGTAAAAACAAAAACAGAACCAACAAATTCAGTTACTTTTAATAGGACTAACAATAATAGTACTAACACCAGAATAGAATATGATAGCCCATCAAGTTATTATTAGCTTATTAGCAAATATTGCTAAGAAACTATGTTCCACTTAGAACACACAAAAAAACTACACGTGATTCTTGAAAACGTTATGTTCAGTGAAAGCCAGTCATAATAGGCCACAGGTTGCAAGACCCCATTTTTTGCAAAATGTCTGCAATAGGCAAATCTACAGAAGAAAAAGATGAGTGGTTGTCTAGGGGTTGGAAATGAGGATGCTAACAGCTGTAAAGGTTTCTTTCTGGAGTGATATTCTTTAAAAAAGAGCACTTAATTGTGTGTTGGGGGGGGGGCAGTGAATTTTACAGTATGTGGATGTCTCAATAAAGCAGCTTTTAAAACATCATGTAATTTTTAGAGACAATTTGCAGAGTTTATGGACACCACAGAATATATTTCAGAAACTAAATTCTTGATCCATGAGACCAAAAATTAGTGATATAGTTTTTGGTATTTTTAAAAGCTAACAGATGTTTTAAAAAATCACAAATAAAGTAATAAGCATGGAACTTTCAAGTCTTCAGTAGTTAGCAAACTCCAGTCTCAAAAATTCTAATGTACAATGCTGGTTTTCGCCTTTAATAAAAGACTCCACTTTTCATTTACTAACAATTTTGCATGTTAATAGATACATAAAAGACCTCTGGTTTCAGGAGTCTGTGAACCCTTCTAAAATGACATACAAAATTTCCTAGATGTATATATTTTTAAATTTTATTTATTTTCAGAGAGGGGAAAGGAGGGAGAAACATCAGTGTGTGGTTGCCTCTCACACACCCCCAACTGGGGACCTGGCCAGCAACCCAGGCACGTTCCCCAACTGGGAATCCAACCAGCGACCCTTTGGTTCGCAGGCTGGTGCTCAATCCACTGAGCCACACCAGCCAGGTTTCTTTAAGGGGAAGAATCTTGGCTTTCATCAGAAACTCTGAAAACATGCATGACCCCAAATATTTATGTGCAAAAAGGTCACAGAAAGAAGTTAAAAAAACAGAAAGTCACAATTGTGTCGGATATCAAATTCAAAATACTATTAATTACAAATCTGCAAGATTTTTGTAAATGTTTAGATTTTAACATCAGGGTTTTAAGAACAGCAGCCATGAAACCAATCGCCAACTTTATATAAATGAATGAGAGAAGGTGACAGAACAGAATTCAGAGTTGAGAGGTGCACTACATGAGACCAGTTCAAAATAAATGAGCAAAATTTCTCTGTGGAATTATAAAGTAACCTTTTAAGTTACTCTTGACTGCAAGGACAGGGAATAAAAGGTGTCATGAAATGGGCTTTTTAAGTATGTAGGGTTTAAGAACAAAATTATATAACTGTATTGTTACATCATTTACAGTCACATACTAGTTACCAACGGGGATACATTCTGAGGAATGACAATTTTGTTGTGATATCATAGAGTACACTCATACTAACCTAGACAGAGTAGCCTACTACACAAGTACGCTATATGATTACTCTATTGCTCCTAGGCTACAAGCCTGTATAGCATGTTTCTTCAGAAAACAGTAAGATTAAATTGAGCATAAGTAAAATGATGCGACCAAGAGATGTAGTCAAGTAACATGGCAGACTGTTTCACAGCAAATTATTTTTTGCCTAAGTAGAAAGAGTAGTCTGAAACAACAACAAAGTTTAGTAAAGTAAATACATAAACCAGTAACACAGTCATTCATGATCAAGTACCACGCACTGTACATAATAGCATGTGCTACATTTTTATATCACCAGTGGCGCAGTGTGTTTGTTCCCACCAACATCATCAGGAATGTGTAATGCATTCACACCATGATGCCAGTAGGTGACAGGAATTTTTCAGTTCCATTATAATCTTATGGGACATCATTGTATATGCAGTCTACTGTTGACAACACCACCATTAGGTGGCATGGGGTTGTGTTCATACATGATTTATAGCTGACGTAAAAAGGTTTGTTTTTTTTTTGACGTAAAAGTTTTTACCTGTTGCTCATGATATACTCTGAGAGCCTTTTTTACATTGGACACTTTTGGAGAACGGATAGGAAGAGATTTTATTTCAGATGCTGTAAGAGTACTCAAATCACCAATTGTTCTTATATTCTTGGCTCTAATGAGTTGTCCCAGTCCTCTTGCCCTGAACAGACAATGAGAAAAAAGTAGGTCATGGTAGTTTTATATTTATTCTATTTGTGAGGACCTATCTAGTTGAGTTTCCTGATGTAAGTGCAATCATAAATCAATTTATATAGGCCTACCTAATGTACCGTGCAGATAAACACATTTACATTTAATTTAAAACAAAATTTTAATCTGACATATGTGCCTGGTTTAAACAATAGCACTGGAATCAAACTAAACCTAGCGTGTGCCTAACACTTCACTAACATTATGACTGCTTGACTTTGGTTGATTAACCTTCGTAAAGTTCATCTTATAGAGTGGAAATACTACTACTCTTATATGGTTTATAGTATGATTAAATAAGATAATGTATACAAAGAGGTCAGCACGGCAACTGGCAAATAAGCACAATTTATGTTAGCCATTATGATAAACAGTTCTCTTAACTGTTCTACCTGTCCCATCTTCTCACTTGAAATTTTATTCCTAAAATGTTTGTAAAGATGCATGTTAGTCAACCCTAAATATGAGAACCTTGATCATTTAAATAGCTTTCTTAAATAGGGTGCATCTTTAAGAATAAACTAGAGCCTAAATAACCACTTACCACATGTTTGATGTAATCTGAGGTAAAATGATGTCAACTGGTGCCAAACAGTTCACTAAAGCTGGGTAAATACTTTCTGTTGGGCATGGTATGGATTCTTTAGCCATTTCTGTAATCTTAAAACAAATTTTAAATCCATTAAAAAGAGATCACCTTACTTAAACATGAAAAAAAAATTGCATGAAAACTAAAGCACTTCTTACTAAACACTTCTTTGAGCTCTTAAATTTAGGACTACGTGATCCTGGGAACAGAAATCCTTTGCTTGTAGTAGTATTATGCTAGATAGAAGAAAGGAGAGAAAACAAACTCAGAACCCTAGATAACTGCAATTTTACAACTTTATTATCACAACTTAGACTGCAATAATTTATTATTTTCAGAAAATCTAAAATGTAATAAAGTACATTACATAGTCAATTACTCGCTGGATCATCATTGTCTCTTACCCCCTCTTGTCTGCTTATCAAATAGCAGACAAAAGAACAACATATCCAAACAAGTTTTCTTAGTTAATTTTAAGACAAATTATGCAATACAATTCTATGCACACATATACAGCTTACCTTAGATTGTGCAGTAGGTGAAGTTTTAACACTTTTTATTGTGGGGGAACTATTTGAAGAATGTGCCCTAACAATAGAACATCGCCTATCAATGTCATCTGCCAATCCTGCTTGATATATTGGATCTGCAAATGAGACACGGCGAACCTAAAAAATACAGGTCATGTTTTTATTTAACAAAATTAAAGCTTTTAAAGAGAACACCATAAATTCTATTATAATGTTTCCCCAAAATAAAATATAGGTTTAGAGCCTTAATTTATTTCACTAGAAACCAACTGCACATAGCTGTAATTCTTCCTAGTGACTGCTTTCACAGATAGGAACACACATCATTCTGATAACCTATGTTCTAGAACAACAAAGTGAAACAGGGACAGGAGCAAAAACTTAATGAAAGTGCATGTGACAGCTAAAATAGTACAATCCAATTCTACTAACTTTATGGGCTTAACTATTAACTACAGTGACTATAAAGAACATGTAAAAAGGCAGATACAGTACTAAATGGCCTCTGGTGTATCTTCCTAATCTCTGTTCTAAACTCTTTGAGGGTACCACATTCGTAGCAATTGGGTGGCAATTTCTGTTTCTTAACTCCAGCTTGAAGTCATTTTAATCTCTTCTAACTCTTAAAATATGTTCATTCATTCAGCTATTTAATATAAACATACAACAGAGCACTTACATCGTTAAATATGTGTATAAATGTTTCCCAGTCTTGATTTCCAAAAAAGTTCGTAGATTCTGTATATGTCTGCTATAGAAAACTACAATATGTTATACTGTTGCCTAAATAAAAATGAAATGAGATACTATCTAATAAAACATAACTAATTTGTATTAACAATCTAAAACACACCAAAGACCGGGAAATAAATCCTCACTTACACAGCCAATTAATCTATGACAAAGGAGGTAAAGATATATGGTGGGGTAAAGACAGACTCTTCAACAAACTGTGTTGGGAGAGACTACCCCCTCACCACCCCCAAAAGATACTGGACCACTTTCTTCTTCACCACATATAAAAATAAACTTAAAATGGATTAAAGACTTAAAATGTAAGACCTGAAACTAAAAATTTCTACAACAAACTATAGGCAGTAAACTCTCTGAAATCAGTCCTAGCAATATATTTTTTGGTTATATCTCCTCCGGCAAATGCAACAAAGGCAAAACTAATCAAACAGGACTACATTAAATTAAAATGTTTCTGTACAATGAAGACATCCACCAACAAAACAAAAAGACAGCCTATGGAATGGGAGAAGATAGTTGCAAATAACATGTCTGATATGGAGGTCTATATACATAATATATAAAGGGACTCATACAATTTTAACACCAGAAAAATAATCCAATTAAAAAATGGGCAGAGGACCTGAATAGACATTTCTCCAGAAGGCGAAATGGCCAACAGACTTGTAAGACACTCTACATAGCTAATTACTCGGGAAATGCAAATCAAAACCACAATGTGATAGCACCTCACACCTGTCAGAATGACTACCACAAAAAAAATCTGACAAACAACAAATACTGGGGTAGGGGAGGAGGGGAGAGGGATGTGGAGAAGAGGGAACCCTTATAACGTTGGTGGGATTGTAAATTGGTGTAGCACTATGGATAACAGTATGGAGAGTCCTCAAAAAATTTAAACAGAGCTGTCACATAACCCAGCAATTCCACCTCTGGGTATTTCCTGAAGAAAACAAA
>PVKU01001764.1:230703-272192 GCA_004027475.1 Anoura caudifer
AAAAAAAAAAAAAAAAAAAAAAAAAAAAAAAAAAAAAAAAAAAAAAAAAAAAAAAAAAAAAAAAAAAAAAAGAAATCTTGCTACCTGTAACAACATGAATGGACCTCGAGGGTATTATGCTAAGTCAGAAAGAGAAAGACAAATACCACCTGGTTTCACTTATCTGTGTAGTCTTAAAAAAAAAACAAAAACAAAAAACGGAAACAGACCCATAGTTACACAGAACAAACTAATGATTGCCAAAGGGGGGGTGGATGAAAAGGAACCATTTTTATTTTAATAGGAATAAAGAATGCTTGGTACTTCATAGAACTGATGAAAAGGGCCACTGGGCCAAGCTTGGGGAAGGCATAGGGAATAAAGTATAATGAAGACATAACTGTCAATGAACTGCATCTTCATAAACTTTTCAAGAACTACTACTATGGCCTACGTAATTAAACATAAGATACTTTAAAATAAAATAGTAAGAGTTGCCAAACCAAACCTAAAGAAACAAAAAACTCAAAAGAGGTGATGTCTTTCCAAGGACTAATCTCTGAATTCTTAGCATAAAAATTTTTGGTATATCCTTAAGTCTTCACAATAGGCTTGCTAAAGGCAAAACTGTCAGCATCACTGTACCTTTATACATGTTTGTATATATGAATAATTTCCTCTACTGTAAACAGTACAATCAATTTAAGATGGTGGTGTTCATAAACACAGTACTTGCATCCTCCCATGTCCACATCAAAAATACAACCACGTTACAGAATCACCTAGAATCTAGCTGAATGGAAGTCCTACAACTATGAATATAAAGCAGCCACAGCAAGACTGGTATTTATAGTTTAGTGAAGAAGAAAAAATAATTATAAATAAATTACATCCAGAGCTTGATGAGGGCACAGCCTGAAAAGTTTTTTAATTAAACAAGTATGGAAATAAGAGTTTATATAAACACCTGAATGTTGAAAGAGATGGCATAATCTTCTAGTACACACACGGGCTAACTAAAGCTGCTTTATCAGATTCTAAATCTACTTTTCCATGTATTATGGTATGAGGACCATAAAAAAATCATAAGAAATTCTCATCAGTGTTGAAAATGGTAAACAATGTACAGAGCTGTATAAAGGTTTTTAGTGTCCTGAAATAATGGAGTACCTAAGGACTTCAGTCTCCTTTTCTCAACACTTGTCTTTCTACCTGCCCCTTTCCTTAGCTTTCATGGTAAATAGTCAAAGCAAGTGGTCACAGTAGTCAAATATTCTGTCATTCACCAGGTATCACCATATAGCCAAAATATTCTAATTAAACATAGGTCATTAATATTGAGCCTCAAGCCCCTACCTTGTGAATAGGTGATGAGATCTCATCTTCTTGGGGTCTTTTTAGTCCTCTCTTTAAAATGCTGCTGGACGGAGAAGCTGAAGGAGACCAGAAACAGCGTGTCTGCATACCACTAGGACTGTCAGTTGCTGACAAAAGGAAAGGATCAAATTCGCTTAATTTTTGAGGAGATGTATTATTGTCTTCTGTTATCAGTCCAGAGATTGCGCTTTCATTTGTCAGTGATTGTGATGTTTCCTTCACTTTCTCTGAAGTATGGTGAACTTCTGGTAAAATTTCACCATCATTCTCCACTTTCATTTGACTGTCATCTACTTTTGTTTCTTCAGGTTTATTAAGTACAATGTTTGTTTCAGTGTTATTCGAGTTAACCTTTCTTTCTTCAGTGCTTGTCTCAAGGGTGTTAAGAACAAAATTGTCAATTTCTACATTCATTCTGTTTGTTTCCGCTTCTACAGGCGCTGATACTTCTGTAGTTAAGTCCCCAGTCTCCATTTCACTAATATGGTCAGTTTCAGCATTCACCTCACCAACCACTCTTTCTTCACAATTTTCCATTTCAGATGAGCCTGGATCGGGTTCACCATTTCTTCCATCTAGTCCCCCAACTGCTGTTTGTTCAGAAATCTCTATGTGAGCTCTTACTTTTACAGGCGTGGTATTACCAGGACGACCAATTGCTGAATTAAATTCCTCACGTACTGTTTCTTCAGCATTCAGTACTTCAGCTACACCTACTTCAGATTCATCACTCCTTTTCCTCTTTTCCTCTGTTGCCTCTTCCTTAAAATTACCAGCTTTGGCATTCTTTTGTTCAGAGAAGCTAGCTTCCGATTTATTATCACATTCCACATCCAATTCCACAGCTTCTACTTCTTCTGGATTGAATTCTGCTTTCACTTTACATGCATCTGCTTCAACATTAATAATGTTCTCTGTACTTCTGTCCTTTTTCAGGGTAGCCTCTGGCTTTTCTTCTTTGGTCTCCAAGGTAGAACTTTCTAGTGAATTATCTTTGGAGTTACCTAAACATGGGTCAACAGTTTTACATTTTTTATTGGATGGCTCTTGGCTTTCAACAGCTACTGCTTTCTTAGAATCCATATCACAAGCTTCTTCTTTAAAATTTATCATTTCAGAAGGAAAAGAGTACTGATTATTTTCTTTCAACTCAGTTTCAAGTACAATTAATGAATCATTAACAGTATCATTCTCCTCCTTGAGACCCAAATGAAAATTCACACTATGATGCTCATCTAAAAGGTTATCCTCAGAGTACATAACACCTTTAGAAGTCTCTGATACAGTCAGAGGTGCTTGCGCATCTATCTTTTTTGTTTCACTGACCTTTACATTGTAATTTTCTGTATTAGTTAACCCATGGGGTGACTTTTCTTGAGGTTGTGATTTTTCTCCACAGCAATCACAACCTTTAGATCTTCTAACCCTCCTACTTCTCTTGTGTCGGCACTCAGGTGCTTGAAAATTTTTTTCAGAAGCCAAAGAAATGTCCGACATCCCTATTTGTGAGCCTTCTTCCACACTGTTATTTTCTATGGAATCTCGCTTATGTAATCTCTTATTGGCATTTCTAGTCCTTAGATTTAATTCTGATACAGAAGAATTTGAAAAGGAAAGTTCTGCACATTTGTTCATTTTACTTTTTCCTTCATAAGTGTTTGATAGATCACAAACTTGCAATAAATCTGAAGGTAGAATAGAATCTTGAAGAGCTACAGTATTATTGTCATCTTTTTCACAAATCTGAGATTTTATGCCCACCTCAGAATTTGCTTTATAATCATGTGTCTGATTTTCAATTTTTACACATTCCTGTTTTTCAATTTTCTCTTCTTTATCTTCAATTTCAACACTGTCACTGTTTCTGTTTTTCCATTTTCCAGATCTCTTCTTTCTAGACCCTTCTTCCTTTGCCTCAGAACTATCAGATTCAGAGTTTTCAATGCTGGAAAGTAAACCCTGGGATGCTCTTCTTGTTTGATACCGTGTTCGTCCCCTAACTGATTTCTCAAAGGACTTATTATCTGTAACGTTCTGGGCAGTATCTCCCTCACATTTAATATTCTCAAGGTCTGGTCTTCTTCTATTTTTGTCAATTTCAACATTAGTGCTAGTTTCCCCAAAAGTCTTCTGATGTAAAGTATCTTTCTCAGTTAAATTTTCCTGTACACTTTGTTCAGGAGTCACTTTTGGCTTAGGTAACACATCATCTTTCACATGCAACGGACTCTTCTGAGGAGTCTTTTCTTCTTCCTTACGTTTTTCCTTTTTTTGGTGGTTATTTTCTTTATCTTGGCTATCAGTGGTAGCCTCTGATATATCTGAACGTCGCCTTAAAGACCGTCTAAGGGTTTTCTGGTTTGGAGTTATCTGAACATGACTATCTTCATTTATCATTTGATCCAGTGGTATTATGGCTGGGGGTGTATTTTCTTTGGATTCCAAATTACTTCCTAAAGTTTTCTCCTCTACGGTACTGTTTTCTGATAAAGCATTTTCTACTGTTGGTTTAAGCATTGCATCTTCACGTTCTACTGCAGGTTCAGAGAGAGAGGCCTGATTATCTAACACACATTCTGTTTGATTAAGCAAATCAACTGTGTTATTTTCTAAGGTTACCATGCCTTCCATGGATTCCTGAGTATTTTTCTCCTGATCAGATCTCATTAACAGCTTAGACCTTTTATTCCCTGTTTGTTCAGCTTTACTAGACCTTAGGCCTGTTCGTTTATTCCCATGCACTATTTTTTCAGAGTCAGATCTTGAAAGAGCCACTTCTCTTTTCTTTCCTTTCAATGGAATGTCTGTTTTAGTCATGCCTTCCTGGTTATTTTTCACTATAACAGCTGATGACATATTACTCAAGGGGGACAGACTAAAAGGTCTGTTTTCTGAACCATCAAACTTCTCCAAAGTAATGAAGTTTTGCCTTCGACTTGTAGGCTGTGGCAGTGTTCCAGAAATGGAAGCCTTAGAAACTGAGCTACTGCTGGCACCAGAAGTGTTTTCTGCACTAGATGCACATTCAGTTGACATTTTCTTTGATGAAATTAAAGCCTTTTTCCTGGCATCATCATTATTGCTCAGTATTCCTAGACTAGTTTCTTCAACAGAACCACACTCATTATTTGAAAGGGAAGTCTTTTTAAGATGTTCTTCCATACTACAGTTTTCTGTAGCATCTTGAGTAATGGCAATGTCATTCTTCATTTGTTCCTCCTGCACAGAAATGTACATATATAAAGATTAACCTGCAAACGAGAGTCTGACTTACTGGGAAAACTTTAGTGTGAAACCTCAGTAATTTAAAAGGCAATCATGTACTTTCAAAATTTTGCAAATATTCCAAAGCTGGTGGTAGATGCCCATTAATTTGCTTCTAACTGTAAATATTCAATAAAGCCAAATACATTTAAATATCACCCCCACACCCGCCCAACCAATGACTGTAATTCTGCTAACATCTGCTAGTGGGAGTTAAGAGATTAAACAGCAAATCTTAAAATAAATATGAGACTCCACAATGGAAGAAGAGTTATTTGAAAAACCCTGAAATATGAAATACCAAATATACCTTAAGTATCATCTTGGAATCTTCCTTTGATTTTTCAGGTAAACCAGCAATTTCCCTGAAATAAATATAAGTTAGAATAGTTTTTAAAAACTTTAAAAAAGTTACTTCAGCGGCTTCCATACTTACATAGACTCTTCCTGACTATACTGAGAAAATAATGCATCTTGTGAAACATCCAAATTATTATACATGGCAGGAATATCACACCTGAAAAAGATTTTATAAGTTCAAAATTTGCTACTCTTATAATTAAAACCACAATTCTATATTTAATTCTCTTTCAAGAACAATATGAAATTAAGGCTTAGATGCTTATTTTCCATGAAACTATCTACATCACCTTCTGCTCCCTCAATCACATTACCCAATAAAGAAATTCAGTTTAGAAACATTAGGTGCATTACTAAGAAGATTTTATACATAATGAAATGTAGTTATGTACAGTATATCTTCTCAGCATTAAAATATAGTTAGTATATATACAGTACCTTAGTTCTAAAGACTAAGTTATAGTCTGGGGCATGAAATCCAAGTGCGATTACGAAATACCCAATTCAAGATAACAGGACTACAAACCTCTTTGTTTTGAGTACTTCTTTTTGATGTTCAGTTAGTATTCTTTCCTTTGCTTCTTTTTCTTCTGGAGGTATAAACACAAATTCAATAGACTTTTCTTCTTCCAAAGGCATTTCACTCTTTGTTTTGGGGGATGAAGATTCTAGTTTCAACTGCAAATGTTAAAAAAGTAAATGTATATTTGAGTTGCCAAATTATTTTTCCAATACTTCAATAAATCTCTTTTCCAAGACTTTGTAAGATTTTTGACAGTGAGAAGGAAGTTTCAAGTTTAAATCCATACTATAATTCCTGATTAATAACAATTAATGCACTATCCCTCCCTTTCCTTGTCTCTAACATTCAGAAAATAAAAATTACACCATTTTAAAAAGTAGCCAAGTGTGTGCTTACCAACAAAGCATGGGCAAATGTTTTTCAGGCCAACACACAGAAATCAAGATGTTTGGCAGGAAAAGAGTGTATCTGTGGCTCTCAAGGTGAACCATGAACTAGTCAAGTTTCACTTGCTAAAATAATATGCCCTACAAACTAGTAACATTGGTAGCATAATGTTATTTTTACAAATTTTCAGCATGATTATTGTTTTCATTCTACTTCACCATTGCTACAAGACTATATTGCAATTTTCTTTAAAAATAACTTTCACTTTGCCAGGACCATGACCTCAAGATTCTAAAATATCCTTTACTAAGAGGTCATGGAAAAGAGAATTATTGTCCAAAAGTTGGTTATAATGGCAACTAGCAAGATACTTAGTTTTAGATTTGAAGTTAAAATAGATTTCTTACCTAGGTATTTTGGTCCTAGTCAATAACAGAAGTTCTAAAAATATTTTCCCTCTTATAATAACTATGTTATAGGTATTCCTATCTAGTTCAATTCCATCTCAAAGAGGCTGACACTTAGTGGATGCTAAGTATTATACAGACCTAACTTTACAAAGAGGAAGTCATCTCCCAACGCTTCTAGATTATCATCCCATCCTTACACAGTCTTTCTGGACCAAATTCATATTCTCCTGCAATCTCATCTTTTCTTAGTCTTTAATAACATTTTCTTCCAATTAGAAGTTGCGTGTTTTCAAGCTATCACACACTTTAAAAGTTCTATGAAATAAACTCTGGAAAAAACATACGTTGGCTGGTGATTTCATCTTTTCTTTTGTACCCTTTGGTTGTGTCAGAAAAGCATCTCTTTTTCCATTTGACTTTCTTTCCATGCCGCTTATCTTCATATTCAATTGTGAATTTTCTGTCTGTTTGATGACCAAAAACAAACAAAAACCAAACAAACAAAAAAACCCCACCACATTTTGTTAAGTACAACTGTTCTATTTTATTTCTCATTTTCATGTTTTAAAAATTCCATTGTGATAAATACTCATTCCAAATTTCTTTTTAAATTATTCAACCCTAATAAAATCACGTCCAAGAAAAGAAAGATAATAATTCAGTAACAGCGCACAGGTTTGGTATCTCCATCATACACTGTAGCTGTGTTTCAGCACTTAATTTTTATGAATTCTGAAAATAAGACATACCACATAAATACTATAAAAATAAATCAAATTACTAGACTCAGATACCCCTCATACTACTGGAAATAGTTCTAAAAGAAAAATTAAGGCTATAAAACTTTAAACATTCAACAGTAAAGCATGCATGATAGAAAATATTAGCCATGATGTTCTTTCCAACAGACTATATGGGTTCCTCAGGCCCAATTACAATAAGTAAGACTCAAATCTTACTAACCATTTTAATTTTAGACAAAAACCAAAGCTAAATAGAGTATATCTATAGAGCTAGCTATACCACTTTTCTTTTACAGGTTCTAAACAAAAAACAATTAGACTACACTTATTGAAGAAAAAAGTTGTCTATGGATGTTCTACCTCACATGGTACACAGTATCCATGCCTTCACTCCTTAATCTTCATATAGTAATCAAGTATCATTAGCCAAACTTTGGTCCAAATAGATAATAGCAAAGAGGTATTTTTCTGACAGAATAATTCAATGGAAAGAAATGAGAAAATAAAGGGTAGCTCTTGCTTAGATGTGGACAAGCTATCACTCCTAGTTTATCTAAAGCAATACTTAACCATGTATTTGAATAATTACAGCCTTTGCAAAACAGTATCCATGAGATAACGTAGTTCATGAGATCATTAATGAACAACCACCAGAGATTATTTACACAGGAACCTGTGGTGAAATTTACTATCCTGAATTAACTGTAGTCTTTCAAGCCAGCTAACTGAGTTTATAGAAAAAATCCTGTATTATAAAGCATCTATATTCTGGTTGTACTTGCTTACCACTTCAACCAGGCATTCTAAATTTTTGTCCTTTTAAAAATTACAATGAGGATTTTAATGGCAGGCTGTGACACATGCTCACACAAGGGAAATCATGATGCATACTGAAGAACTACTAGTCACAATGGCGGTGTAGATAAACATGGCTCGCCTTCTCACACAACCACATCAAAATTACAGCTAAACTATAGAACAAGCATCATGCAGAACTGTCAGAGACTGAGGTGAAAGGAAGCCCTATAGCTACAAAATTAAAGAAGAAAACCACACTGAGATGGACAAAAGGGACAGAGAAAAATCAAGATGGTTATCTTAGGAATGAGGGGTCCCAGCCCCCATCAGGGCCCGTAGTCCAGGGTTCCAGTGCCAGGAAGGTAAGTATCCATAACTTCTGGCTGTAAAAACCAGCAGGAATTGAGGCTGTATAAGACAGAAATTGCTGGAATCCCAGACAGTTCCTCATAAAGGGCCCATGCAGACTTACTCAAACTTACTCCCTTTGAGCTCCTGTGTCCAGGTAGCAGTTTCAAAGGCCTCAGAAATATACAGGAAGGAAGTGAACTATCCAGCATCATGGCAAGACCTGGGGGGCAGCTTTCTCCCAGACAAAAGTGCTGGCAGAGGCCACTGTTCCTTTTCTGAGCCTTCCACCAATAGAGCCTCAGAACCAGCAGGGGACACCTTATCTGAGACTACATCAACCTGACTCACACTATTTGCCACGCCTTGATGACCTGAGGCTGTGCTCCAACCAACTTTTAGGCCCACCCAAACTTCTCCCATACAAATGGCTTGTCTTGGTCCTGCTTCAAATTTTCCTAAATTCCCTCAAACAAGCAGCACATGGCTTCAGCAAGCCCCCTACCTCCTCTGGCTGAGTCACCCTAGGCCCAGCACTACTAGCAGCTGACCTTGGTACAAAGCTTGGCCTCTCTTGGGCAACTCCAAGCCCAGCACAAGTAGCTGCCATATGCAGATTGCTTTCTAGCTTATGCTGTGTGACCCTAGACAGAACACAGGCAATGGCTGACCTTGGACATGCCAAGAGCCATATAGCCGACACAGTGGGGGCACCTTGAATACCCAGCTTGGGTAACAGGGGAGGCCTGTGCCACTGGACCCTACTGGACACCTACTACGTCGGGCTACTCTACCAAGTCTGGAGACATAGCAGCTCTACCTAATATATGAAAATAACACAGGGAGGCTGCAAAAATAAGACAAAGAAACATGGCCCAGATGAAGGAACGAAAGAAAACTCCAAAAAAAGAACTAAATAAAATGGAGACAAGCAACCTACTAGATGTTGAGTTTACAAAGATGCTCAAGGAACTTAGTGAGGACCTAAACAGTATAAAAGAGATCCATTCAGAAACAATACATTAATTGACATAAAGAGCAATTTATAGGGAATCATGCCCTGGCTGTTGTGCCTCAGTGGATCGAGTGCCAGCCTGTGACCCAGAAGGTGCCCAGGTTTGATTCAGGGCACATGTCTGGGTTGTGGGCCAGGTCCAAGTTTGGGGACATGAGAGAAGCAACCAACAGTTGTTTCTATTGCTCATATCTGTCCCACCCCCGAAATAAATATAACCTGAAGAAAAACACAACAATTTTCAAGGAATCAACAATAGAGTATCTAAAGCTAAGAATGAAGTCAGCAATTTGGAACATAAGGAAGCAAAAAACAACCAGTACAATCAGAGTAGCAAGAAAAAAAATTTAAAACATGAGGATAGTGTAAGGATATTTTGGGACAGTTTCAAACATACCACATTCGCATCATCAGGGTACTGTAAGGAGCAGAGAAAGAGCAAGAAACCTATTTGAAAAAATGACAGGAAACTTCTCTAACTTGGTGAAGGAAATAGATATACAAGTCTAGGAAGTACAGAGTCCCAAACAAGATGAACCCAAAGAGGTCCACACCAAGACACATCATAATTAAAATGCCAAAGGTTAGCTACAAAGATAATCTTAAACGCAGCAAGAGAAAAGCAGTTTGTTACCTACAAGGGAACTCCCACATGACTGTCAGCTGATTTCTCAAAAGAAACTTCACAGGTGAGAAAGGACTGGCAAGAAATATTCAAAGTGATGAAAAGCAAGGACCTACAACCTAGATAAAGGTTGTCCTACCAGCAAAGCTATCATTTAGGACAGGTAAAGAGCTTCCCAGACAAGAAACAGCTAAAAAGGTTCATTTCCACCAATCCAGTATTATATGAAATACTAAAGAGTCTTATTTAAGAAGAAAAAAATATGAATAAAATGGCAATACATATCTATCAAAACAAGTAAAACAAAAACAGAATCATAAATAGTTTTGATGGTTGCCAGATGGGAGGGGGACCAGGGCATGGGTGGAAAAGGTGAAGTGATTAATAAGCACAAATTGGCAGTTACAGAATAGTAATGTGATGTGAAGTACAGAACAGGGAATGGAGTAGCAAAGAGCGCATAGGTATGATCCAGGGACATGGACAAAGATAGGGGGATTGCTGAAGGAGTATGGGGACTTGGTGTAGGGGCACAAGGGGGGAAAAACTGGGACAAATGTAGTAGTATAAACAATAAAATATAATAAAAAAATTACATTGAAACCCCATAAACAAACTAATCAAACATCATTCAAAACTAAAATAAATAAATAAATAAATAAATAAATAAATGGGCCATCCAAACTTACTGCATCTGAATATGGTCCACTGGATTCCTCCAAAATGTCAACACTTTCCAAACCAGGCAACAGAAGCAAAATTCTTTGTTTGGCTTCTCTTAATACTGGTCTTTAAAAAAAAAAAAAAAAATACATAAATACATACACCTTGAGTCAAGCAGACAATTGAGTATTGATTATGTTAACAAGAATACTTTAATTGTAACTTTAAAGTGGCATTTTACATCCAGCTTAAAGCCTATTTCCTACTCTACATACACAAAACTGGGAGAAATTACTGGCAGTATTTAAAATTTTCGCTAAAATACTTCAGTTTCCAAATTTTCTCTTTAAAAATTTTCAAATTTTCCAATTTATTGTGGAAAATTTCAAACAAATGTACACTATTACATTAGGTACCTGTGCACAGATTTAATAGTCATCAATTTCTTGCCCTTTGTCTTTCTTTTATTAAGGTAATTTCAAATTGATTTCTGTGTTCCTAGAACAAACAGGTTATGACTCTAAAAACCAAACAATCAATCAAATAATGTTTAGTGATTATCACGTACTCCATAACAGTATTTTGACTAAGGAATGTCCTGCAGTAATTCCTCATAAAAAAAAGTTGTGTTTAAACCCAAAAATTACACGATCACATTACAACAACTAAATAAAAGAGTTTTGTGGTTAGCATACTTTAACTCTTCAGGATAAATCAACATCGTCACTTTAGCAAATGTGGCATTCCAGAACTGAGCACTCTGTTTTCGAATCTGTTTATTCTTGTGCAAAAACATTATGCATAATAATGGGGAGATCTGTTCAAGAAGTTCACTGTCATAAGTTCCAGTGTAGCTGAAGTGTAGACAAGTAATCATTTCTCCTAGTAGCTTTTCTAACTAGGAAAAAGGAAAAGTTTATTAGGGCAACACTTCGAAATGTTACTTTTAAAGCAGAAAAACAAAAGCCCCATAAAGCATGCTAAATTTAAACACTCACAGAACATGTAACTATTTCAATTTTTAAAATTCAAATGGCTTTTAAAAAACTTCTATCCATCACCTTAAATATACAATACTTATTATAAACTGACAAATTATCATGAGTTTACTTTGATTAATATCATAACCTTATTATCAAGCTTGTTTTCCATTAACAGAAGTTAAGTGTTCAGGTCAATTATAATAGATTAATAGTGTATACAGTTATAAATGTAAAACATTGAAACCAATTACCTACATATAAAGAGATGAGATAGGAGTGGATGAGTTATATTAATGTAAAGCAACATTATTAAATCCTTCTTTAAAAATAACTATCTTTTGAAAAAAGTAAAAACTTTGTTGTGAAGAAGACTTCACAACAAAGTGTTGTTTCTTAAAACAGTGGTTGAGGGGCTATAGTTCAGTGCTTCTCAAACTATGGGCCTTGAACCAGTGGCATCAGTATCACCTGAGAATTTGTAACACAAATCCTAAGACACCAAGAAACTCCAAGGCTAAAGCCTAGAATTTGTGTTTTAACAAGACTTCCATGTAATTCTGGAGCAGGTGCAAGTTTGAAGGCCACTGGGATAAAGCATATGGATTTTAGAAGTGGGAAAGAAGTCCAGAGAGCCTGAATTAATTCTGGCAGGCCCAGGTTCTTCATTTGCAAACTCTATGAAAGTAGATTTTAAACAACAAAACAAACTATCCTTTGACTATTTCTATGTCATGTTATTAAATGTGCATCAAAGTTGAAGTATAACAATCCCTTTTAAAATAAGCAGGATTATATTTAAGGAAGATGATTATTTAAACCCTGACACTTTTCTCACCATAAAAGCAAGTTTATGGATAACTGCCGATTTTTACCTTATTATTCATACAACTATACACTTTAGGAACTTCACCAAGCCTGTGAAGAAAGAAAACATATAATACCATTTATATTATAGAAGGCTAAAGCTAAAAGTTATCAAAATGCAGCCATAAAAATGAGACATGCCTTTAAAGAAACGTCAAACTGCCAAACACTAAGTATGATACAGGCCTATCTTTAAAAAATGAATCACAGAAAAACATCTGGAATAAACCTCAAAGTATTAATACCAGTTACTTGTTTTCTGTACCTTTAAAAAAATGTATAAATTATTTCTGATGAAGCTTAACTGTAAGATTCCCAAAAAGTTAATAGATTTGAGGTTCTATTTTGTACTTTATAATTTCTTAAAACTTTCTGAGTTTAATTTATAAACTATAAGTTATAGTATGATTTAACCACAGAAGTTTGCTATAAAGAACACTGATGAATCCTTAGTACTGCTTTCAAATTTGAAATCTGTAGGCATTACTTGTTTTAATTAAATGTAAATTAATACAAAACTTTGGGAGGTAATGCAGAAACTTAAATGTGATATCTCTTTGAACCAATTTCACTTGTACAACTGTGCTCTGCAGAAATATCGGCAAATGTTTTATGTACAAATATGTTCAACTGCAATATTCTTAGTTAAGCGAGAAAAGGCTTGAAAAAAACATGTATGTCCACCAACCCTATGCAGCAGACATGAAAAAGAATGAGATTCTTTTTATGAATCTTAGGTGTACGGTGCAGGCAAGATGCATAAAAATATACTGAGTACACACCATATACTTAACTACAAATAGTATGTCAATTATGCCTTCGGATTCATCATACGTTTAATAGCTTGTTTGTATTAACAAATCTAAAAAGCTGTGCACTAAATTGAAAAGGAGGTTGGACTAGCACATAAAATAAAAGTACTACTAATTCCTACCTTATATCTATGTATGATTTCAACTATCTTCTAAACAAAAGAATGGTTTAATATATTATCCTCTCCACAAAAGCACAATTACTATCTGTAACAAAGGTCATAGGCAAACAAGTTTGCTACTTAGATCTGAATGACATATATATACTTCAAATCCATTAAGCCAAAATACTTACTTTGAGTTTTTGTACAATAATGCCAGAGGTCTTGTTAAAGTTGCAAATATTTTTCGAATCATGGAAGGCAAAGAAATATGCCCAAGTACATTGGAAAGAATGCTGGTGATTGAGTTGCCGACAGCGAGGAGAGTATCAGAATGTACTTCCTTGAGGCTCAGAGTGTGAAAAGAATAGATGACTCTCACAATAAGTTTAATTAAAGAAGCCAATTTTCCCAGAGGCTCCTTCTTCTTTTTGGACCAATCTGAAGGTCTCTTCAGTGCTAAGATAAAATTGAATTTATTAAATTGAAGCACTTCGGAAAGTTGTCACTGTCCCTCTTTATATTGAACATTTAAATGAGATACACCTGATATAGTTGCTTCTGTAGTAATATCCACAAATCTTTAAATTATATACATACCATTAATGTATAAATATCACTACAACACTATCTTTAAAACAAAATTAGAGATAAAAGGAAACTGGGAAGGCCTATAATAAGAATTCTGGAAACAAAATGCATTTCAAATTTTAATTTATAGTCTCAGATTTTCAACAACTAATTTTTAAGAAAGTACTAAATTATATGATAGGTTCAAAATTAAATTTGAAAAGTCATCTTAAAAAATAAGAAAAAATTTTCCTTAGAATTATTGCTTCCTGGCTTACCTATAAAGTACACACTAAACCTAGCAAGTAACACTGAACAAGTTAGAGATCCAAATTCTCAAAAGAAAAAATAAAAAATTTAAAAATTTAAAACATTTTAAAAAAGAGGGGGCCTACATTTAAAGAAAAAAACGTTATCTTAAAAGCACCATCCAACTTTCCTTCGTACCCTTCTGAGACTACATTTCTCTTAACATACCTTACTACAGGGATAAGCCCATATTTGCCTTGTGAGGAAAATCATACCCATTCCAAAATTACCTTTGTTTCCCCTCAAAGAATCAATTTTTTTTTTAAGATATGTCAGACATTTAGGAGAAACTCTAATTCAGTGCTTGTTAATTAAAATATCATGAAAAACAAGTGCTGCTATTAAAAGGAAGTCAAGTTAATATTCCTCCCCCAAAACTGCCTCCCAGACATAAATATAAATTAGAAAGCTACCCAAAAATTCTTGGACAGATACTGAGCCTAAGAAGGCCCATGAGTCAGGATACTGGTTACATACAAGAAACTCAAAAACAGTAAATATATTGAGGGTGATGGGGGCCAAGGTTCTCACTATTAGAAAAGGTAGGTAAATACAAAAAAGGGCAAGACTCAAATAAACCATTTGATACGAGATGGTAACTGAAAGTCTATCAAGAGAAACAGGTAATAACTATGTAGTTCACAAACACACCTGTTTCTTCCACTTCTGTCCACTGAGAGGATCCAGAAACAGTCAATTTTAGTAGCAATGCACAGATCTTAGAGTTTCTAAATGTCATTCTCAACTAAAAGTAACTATGTCCCTTGGAAATATAAACTCTCACTTTGGGAATTATCATAGTGTTTCAGGCAAAAAATATCAATGAATGATAAACTCACAGCTGTAAGTTTGCTGAGGAACAGGGTATTTACATATCTTCAGATATCTGCCACAACTATTTATTTACTAATTTACTTTACAGTGGAAAACCTGGCAGATGTTATCTTAACCAAATAGCAAGTATTAACATTAACAATAATGGGACAAATTGGCATTATGTGCCTGCAGTAATGCACTGGAAAAAACCTACAGCATTACATTTCAGTAGTATCCCTGTAAAGAAATTAATGAAAACTGAATCTAATCTTAAGGAAATATTGACAAGCCCAGAATGATGGATATTCAAAAAGTAAATAGCCTGTGCTCTTCACTTTTGAAAGTCATGAAAGATAAGACTCAAGAACTGTTCCACATTGAGAACTTGTCTACAACTACTCTGAAATGGTTTGGGGGGCGGGGTGGGAAGAGAATGACTAAAATGTATACGTGGGGGAAATAGTAAGAAATGTGTAATCAAGTGATAACTAAAGAGTCTAAGTACAGAATGTAAGGTGTCAGTGTATAATTCTTGTAATTGTTGTATAAAACAAATTAAGTTATCAAAACCCCCAAGTGATCCTGATACATATCCGTAATAATCCGTTTCAACTATTTCTAATTTTCCCACCCCTCTTCTGCATCTTCTGCTGGCAGATGTTAGAGATTGCCTCCAGTTTCCATATTTAAATAGCAAGAACATCTCTTCTAAGATCAGTAAAAGACAAATTTGTGATTGTGGATTTAATTCTAACTTTTCAGAATTAACAAACTAGGTGAAACTATGTCCACATGGGGATTACCATCATGGCCTTATTAAACTTAAGTGGCTTGCAAAATGCCATATATTTGTGATAAACCTTTTTATAGTTATGGTATTTAGAAATAACTTTATTTTTGTAACACGCTGAGGTAATCAGATTAGGTCCTGCTCAGCCCAAGAGGAGTGCTGAGGCAAAAAATTTAACTAAGTATCTATAACATATTTCAGTGGTACTCAGGTTGAGATTCTCTGACTTTTAATAAACTTATAGACACTTAATCTGTTTCTCTGTATTACCATTTAGTAAAAACTGAAACATCAAAAAAACTGTAAAAATACTCTATGTTCTAGAAATGTTCACATTAATTCATCAGTAGTGATCTTATTTAAAAAAATTATGATCCTAATCTTTATTCAAGAAAAACGGTATTTTAAATAATTCTGGAAGGTTATTTTCTATATAGTATACACATATGCAATGGTGGAAACATCTAATTTCAGAGAATCATTTACACTAAAGCAGCTCAGTATTTATTACAACATAAGTCAGAATTAACCATGGTATGCAGTGTTAAAAAGCATACCATTTACTATGTCAATTGTTCAATTTTAACTAAAAATGATAAAAACTAAGCTAAACTTTTAGAATCATTTCAAGTTTTCCACAAATCACAACAAATTAACCATGACATGCTTTTTTACTCAATTTAATATTAACTCAATAATTATTTCAAATCAAGCTATTGCATAAGAACACTTTAACAAATATTAAAATTTCTTGCCCAGAAAACCCCTTTTATGCAATGGAGTAAGTAAAATCACTTGTATTATTAGGCAATGTCTAAACAACATAATGTTTATCTTTCTAAGTTAAAAAAGAGTAAATACATTTTGTGTGTGTGGAGGAAAGATAATGAGTGCACCTTTCAGCTCCTAGCATAGTAACTGACATGGTTATAAACGTCAAAAGCAGATAAATGAGGTGGGAAAAAGCTATGAGGATTTGCTGTAACAGTTCAGGCAGCTATGTTTACAAGATATTTGGCGAACAAATAAAAGTAAATACTTACATTTAACTCTGGATTGAATTTTAATATCATATGGTGAGAAGTCAATGCAATCAACCATTACCGTAATAATATGAATGGTTCTATCCAAAAAGAATAAATTCTAGAAAGAATATTTGAAAGTATCACATTAGAACCTTTCGATTATTGGCATAGTTTTCAAAAATAGCAAGCATCAACAAAAATATATTAAAAACCGTTTCCTCCCATATATAATATTTAATAACATACAAGACATGGCTTATACCGTATAGCCTACCTTAAGATTATCATTATGAATATTTCCGAGTTAATTGTTGTATGCCAAGCACTATACTTTTTGTTTCTCAACATGTAGAGAAAATAATTTAACTTTAAGATGCCCATAAAACTGATTTCCGGCCAAGATGGAGGTGTAGGTGGACACACTGCCTCCTCGCACAACCAAATTTAAGGACAACAAAGATTTAGAAACAAGAAAACTACTAGAACTGATAGAAGATTGAACTGCACGGAAGTCTGACAACCATTCATCCAGACTGGTAAGAGGGGCGGAGTCATGGCAGGAAAAAGTGGAGGCTGGCAGACAGGGAGCGCAGGCAGCAGCTGGTAGATCCAAGGCATACAGGCGGCGGCTAGCGGACCCCACATGCCAGTTGGCAACAGGCAGACCCAGTGAGGCTGCACAAGGCAGCTGGCTGACCAGGTGGTCCCACATTCAGACGCAGATAATCCAGGCAAAAACGGGGAGTGAGACAGACCTCGCAATCCAGGGCCCCAGAGCCAAGAAATAAAACCTAAAAACACTGATTGAAAACACTTGTGGGGGGTTGAGGTGCCAGGAGAAACTCCCAGCCTCACAGGAGAGTTCGCTGGAGGGACCCACAGGGTCCTACAACATATACAAGCCCACCCACATGGAAATCAGCAGCAGAAGTACCCAATTTGCTTGTAGGAAGTGGCAGAAGGGACTGAAATATGATAGTGGAGCAAGTGTCATTGTTCCCTCTCAGACTCTGCCCCCACATACAGCGTCACAACCCAGTGACTGGGCTTCCCGCCCTGGTGAACACCTAAGACCCCATCCCTAACTATCTAACAGCGACGACCAGACCCCCGCCCCCCACAAAAACAAAACAAAACAAAACAAAACAAAAATGGCTCAAACGGGAGAACGGATCAAAGCCCCAAAGCCAATTCATCTAAACGACCAAGAGATAGTCAACCTATCAGAAGCACAGTTCAAAGCACTGGTTATCAGGATGCTCACAGAATTGGTTGATTTTGCTCACAAATTAGATGAAAAAATGAAGGCTACAATAAGTGAAGGAAAATACACAGGAAACCAACAATAATGGGAGGAAAACTGGGACTCAAATCAATGGAGAAGACCAGAAAGAAGAAACAAATATCCAATCAGAAAAGAATGAGGAAACAAGAATTCAAAAAAATGAGGAGAGGATTAGGAACCTCCAGGAAATCTTTAAACATCCCAACATCCAATTATAAGGGTACCAGAAGGGGAAGAGGAAGAGCAACAAGTGGAAAAGTTATTTGAATAAATAATAAAGGAGAACTTCCCCAATCTGGCAAAGGAAATAGTCTTCTAGGAAGTCAAGGAAGCTCAGAGAGTCCCAAAGAAGGTGGACCCAAGGAGGAACACACCAAGGCACATCATAATTACATTAGCCAAGATTCAAATGAAGGAGAGAATTCTAGAAGCAGCAAGGGATAAGGGCACAGTCACCTACAAAGGAGTTCCCATCAGACTGTCAGCTGATTTCTCAAAAGAGACCTTCCAGGCAAGAAGGGAATGGAAAGAAGTATTCCAAGTCATGAAAGGCAAGGACCTACA
Organism: Anoura caudifer; assembly: GCA_004027475.1. NCBI lineage: Eukaryota > Metazoa > Chordata > Mammalia > Chiroptera > Phyllostomidae > Anoura > Anoura caudifer. The sequence continues at coordinate 249,315 of PVKU01001764.1, forward strand.
TTCAAGATTGTTCTATCCAGCAAAGCTGTCATTTAGAATGGAAGGGAAGATAAAGGGCTTCTCAGATATGGTCAAGTTCAAGGAGCTCATCACCACCAAGCCCTTATTATATGAAATGTTAAAGGGACTTAGCTAAGAAAAAGAAGATCAAAAACATGGACAGTGAAATGACAACAAACTCACAGATATTAACAACCACACCTAAAACAAAAGCAAACTAAGCAAACAGCTAGAACAGGAACAGAACCACAGAAATGGGGACCATATGCAGGGTTAGCAACAGGGGAGTGGGAGGAAGAGAAAGGGGGAAAAGGTAGAGAGAGTAAGTAGAATAGATGGTGGGTAGAAAATAGACAGGGGAGGGCAAGAATAGTGTGGGAGATGTAGAAGCTAAAGAACTTATGACACATAGACATGAACTAAAGAGGAGGAATGTGGGTGGGAGGGAGTGTGCAGGGTGGAGGGGAATGATGGGGGGGGAATGGGACAACCGTAATAGCATAATCAATAAAATATATTAAAAACTGGAAAAAAAAGATGCCCATAAATCTAAGCATGCAAACCAATAAATTGAGAATGGAAGAGCTAGGTTCATAATTACATTCTTTATCAAATTCCTTTTGAAAACTGTCTTCACTAAACCCAGGAAAAACAAAACAAAATTCAAAAGGTTGTTAAGCTTCAGCATACCCTTTCCACATTCTCCTCCTCTAATTCAAATGAATTAAAATCTGATGGTTAATAAAAACACAAATGATTGATTGCCCTGGCCATGTGACTCAGTTGGCTGGATCATCATGCTGAACACCAAAAAAATTGCAAGGTCACTCCCCAATCAGGGCATATATCTAAGTCACAAGTTTTTTTTTAAAGATTGTATTTATTTATTTTTAGACAGGGGAAGGGTGAGAGAAAGAGAGGGAGAGAAACATCAATGTGTGGTCTTTTATCAAGTTCCCCTCACTGGGGACCTGGCCCACAACCCAGGCATATGCCCTGACTGGAAATCAAACAGGCAGCCCTTTAGTTCGCAGGCCAGTACTCAATCCACTGAGCCACATCAGCCAGGGCTATGTTGGGGGTTTGATCCCCCATCGGGTCATGGAACAGGAGGCAACCAGCTGATCAATGATTCTCTCTTATATCAATGTTTCTTTCTCCCCCTTCCTCCATCTGTAAAATCAATAAATACATCCTCCGGTGAAGATTAAAACAAACAAAACTGAACAATACAAACAGTTAATTAAGAAACTACTGAAATTAAAACCCGATAGAACAGTTTATTCTTCCTTTAATTCTCCATTACCTTAGACTAGTCCACTTCACTGGACTAATTCACATGTCTGCTTTCAAAAACAGCCTCCCCCAGTGGTTGTTAAGGGACAGGAGGAAGAAGGCCGTGCCCAACTACCCTGTAAAACCATGTGGAATGTCAGTCTAGATGACAATTTACATGCTAATATAAAAAAGGTGCTTCCTTCTCGTGCACAATGACAAGGTAAAAGGAAGCTGTAGTTATAATTTGCTATCAAAGCCAGAAAACAGAGGCTCTCTCTTGGGTTAGAAAACACTGCAACTACCATTATTCAATAGTAATACTCCTATTGACAAATATGCAAAATCATGACAAACAGTATCGCAAGGAATGCAAAATACCAATAGAATTAACCATGAAGAAAACAGCTAATAAAAAGTGGAAACTAATATTCCCCAAAGTCAGAGGAATCCTACCTACTTAAAATCATTAAATGTAAAAACAAAACATCATAAAGTATCTCAACATTTTAACTGCAGAGGAAGGAACACAGATATATCAAGCTCCCAGAAAACAGTACCAAAAGCAAAACACGAACACATGTAGAGAAAGAAAAGGGATATAAGACAAAGCCAAAAGGTCTAAAAGCCACCTAAAATGGTACTCAAACAAAGGACAGTGGAGTACCAGTAAAGCAAGGCAACTTTCCTGAGAGGATAACACAGCTCTTAAGATAGAAAGGGTCAAGAGACCCAAGATGGCAGAAGAGTAAGTGGAAGCTACACTAACCTCCTCCCAGGATGAATTTCCAATTACAACTAAACTGTATAGAAACCATCCAGAATAACCAAGTGAAGACCACCTGGAGAGAAGCCTTATAACCACAGACAAACAGAAGAACCACTTCACCACAAAATGACTGGTAGAGACATGAGAGATTGGGCTGGGCTCCCATGGGTACCAGCAGAAGATGAAAGGGGATATTTTCACATCTGGGAGATTCCCCTGAGAAGTATGGGGTCTAAACTCAAAGCCAGGCTCCCCAGGCTATAGCACCAGAGCCAGAAATAAACCTAGCTAACATTGAGCTATGAAAAGCAACAGGGTTTCTGTCTGCCAAAAGATGGCTAGAAATTCATGGAGCCTCTAAAGGGCCAATACACAAAATTTTGTTTACAACCACTACCCTCGGACACAGGAAGGGCAGGGTGGATTAGACAAGCATGAGGGGACTCTGAGGCTGCTGGCTCTGGGGAGAGAACTGAAGGAACAACCACCAGGGTCCCTATCCTGAGTCCCTATACTGTAGGAGCCATCTCTGGCAGGCAGAGCACTCCCCTCCAAGTGATTCAACCAGAGAGAAAGCAATAGCTCCGCCTGCAGGAATTACTCTGCCCTACACTGGAGCTTAAGCTGGGCTGCTGAGTACAGCTTCATTAGTTTAGTGACTGACTGGTTTGACTGGTGATTAGTTTAATAGCTAAGGCAGAAAACACAAAGCTGTAGCTAAAATGGGAAGAAAAAGAAACAGACCCCAAATGAAAGAACAAGAGAATCCTTTAAAGAGCTAGATGTGAAGGCAAGCAATTTATCAGATTTAGAGTAATGATTATAAGGATACGCAAAAGCATGAAAAAAGACAATAGAAACCATAAAAAAGGGTCAGTCAGAAATAAATAATATAATATCTGAAATAAATAATGCACTAGAAGGGATAAACAGTAGTTTAGATGAAGCAGAGGATCGCATCAATGATTTGGAAGACAAAGAAGAAAAAACACCCAAGCAGAGAAGCCAAATGAAACAAGAAGAAAAAAAGGAGGAGAGCTTAAGAAACATTTGGGATACCATGAAGCATAACAACATCTGCATCATGTGAATATACTAGGGAGAGGAAAGAGTGTACATGGGATTGAGAAGCTATTTGAAGAAATAACCAAAAAGTTTCCTAATCTAGTGAAGGAAAAAGACACACAAGCCCAGGAAGCTGAGAGAATTCTAAACAAGTTGGACTCAAAAAAGCCTCCACTGAGACACATCATAATTAAAATGACAATGCTTAAAGATACACATAGAATCCTAAAAAGCTGCAGGAGAAAAGCAGAGAGTTACCTACAAGGAAGCACTGAGTAGAATGCCATCTGGTTACTCAACAGAAACATTTCAGGCCAAAAGGGAGTAGTGTAAAATATTCAAGGTGATGAAAAACAAGGACCTACAACCAAAGCTCCTTTACCCAACAAGGCTATGTTTTAAAATCAAAGGAGAAATACAGAGGTTTCTAGTCAAGAAAAAGCTAAAGCAGTTTGTTAAGACCAAACAAGTACTGCAACAAATATTAAAGCAAGTCTGTCCAACCTTTTGGCATTTCTGGGCCACACTGAAAGAAGAGGAGCCGTCTTGGGCCACACATTAAATACACAAACACTAACAAAAACTGATGAGCATAAAAAAGGTCTGTGTATGATTTTTGTGATATCTGCCACCACAGATAAGCAAAAAAGTCCTGACATAATAACCCTATTTATGCAGCTGCCCTTATGATAATCTTTTAATATCATCAAGCAGGTCCCAAGTTTGTGATCACTAATATAAAAATGTACATAACTAATAAAACTTAGTATAAAACTCAGTAATGATTTAAGCAAATTTACGATTTAGTGTTGGGCCACATTCATACCCATCCGGGCCCATATGCAGCCCACAAGACATGGGATGGACACTCCTGTGTTAAATAACTTGCTTTAAAAAGAAAAAGAGAAAGAAAAAAAATCAGAGGAAAACAGTGTAACAATAAAATGGCACTACATTCATATCTACCAGTAATAATTTTAAAGGCAGATAGCTTAAATGCTCTGACCAAAAGAGGGTAGCTGAAATCGATAAAGAAACAAGTCCCATGTATATGCTGCCTCCAAGACACAAGATTGAAAGATAGAGACTAAAAGGGATAGAAAAAGATATTTCATGCAAATGGAAAAGAAAAAAAAGTTGGGGTATAGTACTTATAGACAATAAAATAGACATTAAAACAAAGGATATAGTAGGAGTCAAAGAAGGACACTATGTAGTGATAAAGGGAACAATCCAACAAGAGGATAAAACTCTAAGAAACATTTACATACCCAACATAGGGACACCTAGATATATAAAGCAAATTTTGATGGACATAAAAGGGGAGATGAACAGAAGTACAGTCATAGTCGAGGACTTTAACACCCCACTGACTTCGATGGATAATCTCCCTGGCTGAAAATTAACAAGACAGTGGCCCTAAAAAACACACTACATCAAATGGATATAATTGGTATCTTCAGAGGATTTCATCTCAAAGCAGCAGAATATACATACTTTTCAAGTGCACATGGAACATCTTCTTGGACAGACAACATGTTAAGGCACAGGACAAGTCTCAATAAATTTACAAAGATTGAAATCATATCAAGCATCTTCTGACTACAAACAATGTTAGGAGATTAGAAATCAATCACAAGAACACTAAAAAAAAAAAAAAAAAAGGCAAGGACATGGAAGCTAAATAACACGTTGTTAAACAAAGAATGGGCCAACAACGAGATCAAGGAAGAAATCAGGAAAGATACCTTGTAACAAATGAGAGAGAGAACACAAGGATCCAAATCTGTGGGACACTGGGAAAGCAATCCTAAGAGGGAAATTTATAGCATAACAGGCCTATCTCAAAAAAATGAGAAAAAGCTCAAATAAACCATCCAATTTCACACTTGAAGGAACTTGAAAAAGAACAACAAAGCCTAAAGTGAGTAGAAGTGCAAGAAATAAAACATCAGAGCAGTAACAAATGAAACAGCCTTAAAAAGACGATACAAAAGATAAAGACCGACAGACTCTTCAAGAAAAAAAGAGAAAGGACCCAAATAAATAAAATCAGAAATGAAAGAGGAGGAATAACAACCAACACCAAAGAAATACAAAGGACTGTAAGAAAATATTATTAACAATTAAATGCCAACAAACTGGACAACCTGGATGAAATGGATAAATTCCTAGAAATACAGAATCTTCCAAAACTCAGCCAGGAAGAATCAGAGAATTTGAGTAAACATTACATACACTCAGATAAACAGAAGCAGAAATCATAAACTCCCAACAAAAGCCCTGGATCAGATAGATGGCTTCACAGGGAAATTTTAACAAATATATAGAGAACTAACACCTCTGCTTCTCAAACTATTTCATAAAATTCCAGAGGAAGAAAGGCTCCCAAACCCATTTTATGAGGCCAGCATTATCCTAATTCCAAAACTAAACAAAACAAAGGAAGAAAATTTACAGGCCAATATCCTTGACAAACATAGATGCTAAAATCCTCAACAAAGTATCAAACAGCAATGCATCAAAAAGATCATAAACCATGATCAAGTGGGATTTATTCCAGGAATGCAAGGTTGGTACAACCTTCACAAATCATTGTGATTCACCACATAAATAAAATGAAGAATAAAAGCCAAATGATCACAGCAACAGATGCAGAAAAAGCATTTGATAAAATCTAGCACCCATCTATAAAACTCTCAGCATAATAGGATTAGAGGGAACATCCCTAAACGTAATAAAGGCCATATATGACAAACCCACTGTCAGCATCATACTCAATGGGAAGAAACTACAAATATTCCCATTAAGACTGGGAACAAGACAGCGACATTTGCTTTCACCTTATTCAACATAAGGTGAATAAATCCTAGCCACAGAATCAGACAAGAAATAAAGGCATCCAAATTGTAAAGGATGTAGTCTTCATTAACAGATGACATGATTCTGTACATAGAGAACCCCAAAGATTCCACCAAGACAGTTACCAGAACTGATAAATGAATTCAGCAAAGTAGAATACAAAATATTCAGAAATCAGTTGCATTTTTATATGCCAATAACGAACAGAAAGGGAAATCAAGAAAACAATGCCATACACAACTGCTTCAAAAAGAATAAAATATCTATGAATAAACTTAACCAAGGATGTAAAAGACCTATACCCAAAAAATTACAAGACACTGAAGAAAGAAACTGAAGAAGATATGAGTAAGTGGAAGCATGACCAGGTTCATGGATAGGAAAAAATTAACATCATTAAAATGTCCATACTACCCAAAGCAATCTAGACATTCAATGCAATTCCTATCAAGATTCCAATAACATATTTCACAGAACTTTAACAAATATGTCAAAAATTTACATGGAACCACAAAAGGCCATGCACAACAACGGCGATCTTAAGAAGGACCAACAAAGTAGGAGAAATCTTGCTACCTAATAACCAAATGCACAGTAAGGCCATAGTAATCAAAACAGAATGGCACTGGCATGAAAACAGACTCATAGATCAATGGAACAGAATACAGAGCCCAGAAATAAACCCACATTTTTATAGTCAATATTTAGCAGAGGAAGCAAGCATATACAAAGGGGTAAAGATAGTTTATTCAATAAATGATGTTGTGAAAACATACAAGTGCAGAAAAATGAAACTTGACCACTTTCTTACTCCACACATAAGAATAAATTAAATACAGATCAAAGACTTAAATGTTAGACCAGAAACCATAAAAATCCTAGAAGAAACCATAGGCAACAAAAGCTCAGACACCGTTGAGCTTTTTGTTGAAAATTTGTTGAAAATTTTGATCAGATGTATCTCCCCAGTCAAGGGAAAAAAAGAAAAAATAAACAAATGGGACTACATCAAACTAAAAAGTTTTTGCACAGCAAATAAAATCATCAACAAAATAAAAGATAGCCCACGGAATGGGGAAAATGTTTGCTGATACATCGGATAGGGAGTTACTATCTCAAATCTATAATGTACTTAACAAAACTCAACACCAAAAAAACAAGCAAGCCAATTAAAACATTGGCAAAGGACCTGAGTAGCCACTTCTCTAAAGAGGACACACAGATGGACAACAGACATACGAAAAGATGCTCAACATCACTAGCCATCAGAGAGACGCAAATTAAAACCACAAAGATACCACCTCAAACCTGTCAGAATGGCTAGCACCAATAAATCAACAAACAAGTGCTGGAAATGATGTGGAGAAAGGGGAACCCTCTTGCGCTGTTGAGAATGCAGAACAGACTGGTGCAGCCATCATGGAAAGTAGTGTGGAGGTACCTCAAAAAATTGAAAATGGATCTGCCTTTTGACTCTGCAATCCCATTTCTGGGAATATATCCAAAGGAACCCCTAACACTATTCCAAAAGAGCATTAGCACCCCTATGTTCACTGCAGTGTTATCTACAGTCACCATGATATGGAAGCAACCCAGCGTTTATCAACAGACATGCAGAAAACACAACCATGGGTCACTTACATAACGGAATACTACTACTTGGCCATAAAAAAAGAAAATTTTACCCTTTGCAACAATATGGATGGACCTGGAAAACATTATGCTAAGTAACGTAAGTCAGTCAGAGAAAGATAAATACCATATGATATCACTCATACATAGAATCCAATGAACAAACTGAACTAACAAGGAAAAGTAGGACAGACTCATAGATGGAGAGCAGGATGTCAGCTAGTATCAGGGGAAAGGGGAAGGTTAGGTGTAAAGCAATTGACCAAACAGAAAAAGGACTCACGGACATGGACAACAGTGTGGTGACTGCTGGGGGGAGGAAGGTGTAAGGAGACTAAAAGGTAATTAAAAAAAACAAAAATTAAATTTAAGAATAGTTTGAAAGCATCTATCAAGTTATTAAAAACAATGTAAAAACATGCCCCAGAGCACACCCTGGTGAATTGTCTTAATTCCAAAGATGAGAAAAAACCCTACAACTTTACAAAATAGAAAAAGAGCCTAGGAAGAAAAAAAAAACTTATGTGCAACTATGTATTTGCTACAATAGCTGTAACAAATGAACAATAATTTGACTTCAAAATTCTGATAAAAATTTTCTGAAACCTAAAAATGGTTAACTTATCAAATGATTGCACATTGGATGAAAAGGTATCAGTCATATACATGTAAGTTTGCAATTAATCCTTTTTTAATAATAAAATACAATAAAGTAAAGCAATGAAGAAATATCTGGGGTGTAAGAAACAAGGCGTGCCCTGGCTGGTGTAGCTCAGTGGACTGAGCTCTGGCCTGCAAACCAAAGGGCTGCCAGTTTAATTCCCAGTCTAGGGCACATGCCTCAGTTGCGGGCCAGGTCCCCAGTAGGGGGTGCACGAGAAGCAACCACAAATTTGTTTCTCTACCACTCTTTCTCCCTCCCTTCCCCCTTTAAAAATAAAATCTTAAAAAAAAAAAAAACCTACAAGGAGATATAATGTAGATTAATAGAGTCCAAAATTAGAAGTTACATAGACAAAATTAGAAGTTATATAGACAATCCTAATCACAAAATAACAAAACCAGAAATTAATGATAAAATAGCCACATACATCCACATACTATTCCTTGAATGAAAAAAGCACCCTTCTAAATAACTTCTGAGGAAGACATCAAAATTAATATTCTATGATTACTAATAGTAGTAACAGTCATAGATGCCTATATTGGAAAAGGTGAGAAAAGCTTTCAGACTTAGCTAGAAAAACTACCCAGGCAAATGGAAACAAAACCATTAGTGTAAAATGACAAAATTTAAAAATTAGAAATTCACCTTTTCTGATTTTAATGCATTTATTGCACTATTTATTAAAATATCAGTATATTTATAATTATATTTTGATATGATAGAACTTGTCAGTGATTTTTAAATGTAGTGATAACCATTAAAATAAAACTACCTTCTAGTTTTTTGAGACTTAAAAATAGGTAAGCCTTTGATTATCAAGTCTAACCAAGAAAAGAAGAATAAAGCTTAATAACAAAAAGAACAATACAACTATAGATACAGCATTCTTCTTACACTATTTCAATTGATGAATGCAGACAAGTTCCAACTTTCTATATCATTCAAGAGCTTAGTACCTCCATAATAAAACAATTGGACAATGGGGAACTCCACAAGAATAAAGGTATTTATGAAAGTCCTAAAATACTAATCTGCAATGTTTTAAAAGGATTTCAGTGTGGCCAAAAAGGGTATCTATCCCAAGAACACAAGATTGGTTCAATATAAGAAAATGCACAATAGGAACAGCTTTTGTATACTGTCACACATCGCTTAATGACAGGGATACATTCTGAAAAAAGGCATTAGGTGATTTCATCACTGTAAAAGATCAGAGTGGACTTACACAAATTATATGATACAGCCTACACCTGGACTATATGGTATACCACCATCATATACGTGGTCCGTTGTTGAAGGAAATGTTATGTGGTGCATGACTGTACTGCAGTATTGGGGGTGGGGGATATTGAAGTGTGGGTACCATTTAAAATAGCTAAAAAACAGCTTTAAAACTACCAAAAATAAAGGAACTTAATTAGTTTAATTTTAGAAGAATGAAATACATGGACACAAATATTCCTGGATGAAAAGATTCAACATTATAAAGATGTAAATTACTTTTACAAATTAATCTTTGGCTTCAATGTAACCAACCACATGCTAAGTAAAATCTTGTCAGGGTATTTTACAAAACTTTATAAATTATGAATTTCTTCCAAAAGGAAACAAAGATTAAACCTAAACAAGACAATATTTAAAAGGTGAAACCTGAGGGCCAACTTTTCCCTAACAGCTATTAAAAGATTTAACAAAATCACTGTCTATGCACTAAATAAAAGCCAGGGATAGATATCAACAAGACAAAGGTCCCTAACCTCATAGAGTATGAGTGAAGTAACAAAGTATACAAGTGATTTTGAGAGAAGTGCTGAAAAGCAAATAACAAACTACTGTGATGGAAATTAATAAGCTAATTAAATTAGATCCCTTGGAGGCAAAAGTCTCATGGACAGTTGTAAGCAGTTTATATTTTACATCAAATGCAAGTGTTTTAACAAGGGTAATAAGATTAAATTCACTACCAAATTCTATCATATCGAAATAGAATCGTGACAGTATTTTTTAAAAGGAGGATATTATAAATGTATTTTAAAATCTGGAAAGATAAGATTTTTAGCTCTTGGTAGATAACCTCTACTCTTCTCACCAGTGGTAACCACTATCAAGAGCTAGAAATCCATACCTTCAGATGAAAAAGCATGCTTCAACAGCAATAAATACAACCAGTAATAACACTACATTCATGTATACATGTGAGTATAAGCATGTAAATTATATATTTAAATACAAAGGAAGAAGTCAATTCTAGAATGATATATACCAAACTGTTGATGGCAGTTATCCTTTTTATTGAGAAAGGAGTGAAAAGGATCCTATATAAGCCTACAAATTTCCAAAGGATTGACTTTAACACTCTAACATATATGAGAAACTCAGGTCTGGGACAGCAAGGTCTTTGTATTAATAATGTAGAATGGCACAAGTAGGTACACATCAGAGTAGTAAAAGTGCATCACTGTTATAAAGGTCCTGAAACATGGACCTTTGAGTCCAAAGGCAAATTTTTTTCCCCAAAGCTGTTACTTGTTTTATGTATCACTTCAGTCATTTGTAAATGAAAAGCATTAGTGAATGATAGCTCACAAATGTTATCTCCATTTACTTGAAAATAATCCTTTAAATACAAAAAAGGTCAGCATCAGGATAAACTCACTGGAGAGTCTTCATCTTCCAAACAGGCCATTATCTTGGAAGAAAGCTCCTCACAGCACAAATTCTCTTCTGCAGTTGCCACCAAAGCTGCACAGCGGGCAAACGCTCTATATAATTCCGACCAAGCTCTAAGTAAGGTTTTCATGGTGGCCTAACAATAGTAGTAAAACAAAATTAAATGTTATTTACATGTCAAACACCTAATAGAATACATATGAACATTTTTAAAAACTCTAACATTAAAGTGTCATGGAAGAAGCTAGAATAGGGTAATAAGTTTGTCCCCCGTCCCCACAGCAGTGTTCTACTGGAAGAACTGTAATAATGCCACAATACCAGCAATTACTAAGGGTTAAAAGGAACTCTCTTCACTATTTTCCTTTCCCTTATCACAGGTGGTAAACACAAGGCCTGCAGGCCAAATTCAACACTCCACCTTGTTTTAACTGGTGGCAGTGCCAAGCTCAAGCTTAACTGTTAAGGAGTGGTTACATTTATACAGTCCTAAAATTACATTCAGCCCTTTGAAGGCAACCGGGAGGCTGAAGTGGCCCCCAGTGAAAATGAGTTTGGCACCCCTTCCTTATATTGTCTAGAGAAAGTCTCATTTTATGAAAAATTACTGGAGAAGTTCATTATAATGGGTGAAATAAATGTTTTCAGAAAAATGCAAATTCCATAAGTAAAAATTTGACATTGCCTTACCACTGGAAATTTCTGCACTGAAAAAATATGATTTATTGGTAAAGTCAATGCACCATAGATGGCACTAAAATTATGTTCTAAGGCATCACCTTGATTTACTTCATTGGTCTGAAACAAGAAAAATTATGAAGTTAGACAAATTATCATCTAATTCCAGTGTCTTAAGTAATAGAATTGTGTCCCCCAATGTTGAGATATTCAAGAGATGGTAAACTAACACCCTGTCTAATAACTGGTGTACTTATAAGAAAAGGGGAATTTTAGATAGAGAAGATACAAGAATACCATGTGAAGATGAAGTCTGAAGATTGGAACAATGATTATAACAAGCCAGGAAGCACCAAGAATTGCCAGTACCAACAGAAGGTGAGAGAGAGACATGAAGAGATTCTCCCTCAAAGATCCAGAACAACCATGCCAACACCTTTATTTTGAATTTCTGGCCTTCAGAGCTTTAAGAGAACAAATTCATTTTGTTTTAAGCCACCAGATTGTGGAAATTTGTTACAGCAACCCTGGGAAACAATGCACTGTTTCAAGTCCTAAAAAAGAATCCCAGAGATGGCTCCAAAGTCTTTCACTATACACTGAAGGTAGCATTCATGGCAAGGACTTAAAAAAAAAAAGAGCCCAGCTATTCCTCAAAGAGTGGGAAACCAAGAATGCAAACTATCTTCTTCCAGAAGACTATGTTTACTGATGGGCTGCCTTGAGTAGACAAAATAAAGGCTACTGCACTATCACAATAAATTCTATGGAGTCATTACTTAACTTGAAAGTTATGGTGAAATATTTCCCAAAGAATACTTCCTTTTAACTACTGATAAAGGAGCTGACAAACTAGCAGAAGTGATTGACCTTGAGCTCCACACCCTCCCCAATATTGCTACATATTAAATAAATATAAGGGTCAATCAACTCTCAACAGATTATTAATTTAGGTACTACTATATGGCTTCACCAACATGGCTTGATCATGGGAATCCTAATATAATCTACTCAAGAAAACCATTATTATTTCCCATAATACAAATATTGAAAGAATCCAAGATACAAATATGAAAATTTGTATGTATCATATGTGAGTTTTCTGGCTTCATAACTTCTACTGGAGAAAATAGACCTGATTAGTTGCCCTTAAATTTTATGTTCTTGAACAATAAAGAAGAAATACAATGAAAAAAATCAACTAATTCAAAGAGTAGGAAATTAACCAATCCTATAGGAAAAACTATTTAATACCTTCTATTCAAATTCAAGCTTCTACTCATTTCCATATGCTCTAAGCAGAAAAAAAAATTCCTTACATTCTTGGGGAAACAAGTATGTAGCAGATTTATATCATACCTGATTAATCAATTCAGTTAATGGGGTGACTATAATACTCCACATTCTCCAGAGATGTTCCTTGTTCTCCAACTGCTTTGCATTTTGATCAATAACATTTAAAACAGAATCACTGAAAGCTAGTGGTGAAGTTGGACCAGAAAGAACACAACCTACAAGTATTTCCAGATTAAGAAAAAACCTGAAAAAATTTTGAACCATGAGTTAACCTGTACTTTTTGCCAAAATACATTAAGTATACTGCAACAAATTTCTAAAAATAACTGACAAAGAAATAAGAAATGAATTTCAAATCTTATTTTTTATTTTTTTAAAAAATTTGAGAGTATCTTAACTCAAAAGAATCTAATCACATAACCACCTTTCCAAGATAAACATAAAGAATACTTTTTAGCCCTCGCCCCACTGCTCAGTTGGTGAGCATTGTCCAGATACACCAGGGGTGCAGGTTCAATTTCCCAGTCAGGGCACATACAAAAATCAACCAATGAATGTATAAATAAGTGGAACAACAAATAGATGGTTCTCTTTCTTTCTCTCTCCTCCTTTCCTCTCTTCAAACAAATAAAACAAACAAACAAACAAAAAGAACAAAAACCCCAAAACACCAAGTTAAAAACAAGAATATTTTCAGTTTAAATTACCTTTCATCTTCTACACCATATCCCAAGAGATTATTGTTGAAAATTAACTGAATTAAGAACAAAGCAGGAGTTCCCTGAAGAGAAGATAGGAGACTGAAGTCAATCTTGTTATACTTGTTTTCTACAATCAATTATGTGAAACGTGATACCATTAAGGTTGAAATTTTTAACTTTTCACATTACTTAGGATGTGATGAAATAAAGATAACAATGTTTTTGAGTAAACTAACCAAGCTCTTTATATTTTTACTATAGCTGTTCCATCTACACTGAAAAATGGTGAGAGATTCCAGATATGAAAAAGAATGTTAACTTAAAACTTGCTGGACCAGTAACACCTACAGCCTGCAGATATCAAGTACATGTTACAATTTAGCCCATGTCACTAAAAACTTCCAAAATTTGTAACAGTAACCAGCACTATTACTATATACAAACAAGCAAATAGAAAACTTTACTTCTGAAACTTTTTTAATCCCAGAAAATAGTTCCATTAATAGTGCCATGCTTATTTACATTAATTTCTTTGCCTATCAATTTTAACATAATCAGCAAATCCAACTTTCTCAAAAATTTTACAATCTAAGTCTCACTATTTTAAGAAAAAGAAATCATAAAACTTTTATTCTTAGCTCATTTTAATCATAATTATATTTAATATACTTGCATTAAGAATGTCCATATTAGCAACCTGATATGCTGGTGAACCTAATACTTTCTGAGGAAGTCCTTTAATTGTAATTTCCATGAGGACCTAAGAAAGACAAAGGTTTTGTTGTAAGTCATTCATAAAAATCAGTACTTTACATACATAGTACAAACCTAGTAGTATTAACTATATTTTTAATTTATTAATTTGTTATATTTTCATTAAATATATTATCAGTTGAAAAACTTCAAATATAGCAGTGTTTGTATATCAATGTGAATATATTTTACAATGTCATATAAAAATATATTTTTATACCATTACTGACATACTATGAAACTCACCTTCTTCGTCTGTGTTGTTTTCACATCAATATATGTAGACATGCTATAGAAATGTGCCTAACTTATGCAAACATTTTTCTCTTAATGGCTCTTGAGGCTATTTCTATCTTTTATTAGAAAAAATTCTTTGATGAATTATGTACTCACTAGTAGTACCAGAAATTTAAAAAAAAAAAAAAGATTTTACTTATTTATAGAGAAGAGAAGGGAGAGAATAAGGGAGGGAGGAAGGGAGGGAAGAAGGGAGGAAGACAGTCAGGGAGAGAAACATCAGCGTAAGAGAGAAACATCAATTGGCTGCTTCTAGTAAACATCCTTCCCAGGGACTGAACCTGCAACCCAGGCATGCGCCCGGATCAGAAACTGAATCCACAACCTTTCACTTTGTAGGATAATGCCCAACTGAGCTACATCAATCAGGGCCAAAAGTTAGTATTTCTAAAAACTGCTATAAGCTGAATCTAAGACACACCTCTCAAATGTGACAGAGCCTAGCAAATGCTGTCCCAAAATATTACTTAACCTGAACCATTTAACTAAAGTGACATATATAATAAAAAAGGCTTCTGTTGGTAAAATATGCTTCACATACACTCATTTGAAGCAGATATTAATGAAAATAATAAATAACATTTGTTAACTCATTTATTTTGTTCCTGGCCCATAGTACCCTGCATTTATCAATCCATTTAGTTAGAACACTGAATTCTCTCTTTACAGAGAGGCAAGAGGGTAGATAAATTGCACAACTTTACTCAGCTAATAAATAGGCTGAGATTCAACCAGGTCAGCCCCAAAGCTGTTGCTCTACTGCCCTTATAGATACTGAAACAATACATAAAGGAAAGACTCAGAATTTATGTAAGGGTATCATTGCTCCATCTACAGATTATTTTTGGAGGTTTACTCTTATAAAAAGTATATCTAATTAGCTTTTTCCTTCTTTACTATATAGAACAAAGAGATATTTAATCATCATGTTGGTTAAAGAGAGTTTATTTAAAGCATGAAAGCTGCACAAGATTATTATTTGCAGATACTTTTTTAAATGTACAAAGTAACAACTAGTGGAGTTCAGCAGTCTTGTCATAAAATTAATGTTCATGAGACTGTCTTCAGTTCAAGTTTAATGTCCTTTACCATATTTACTTTTTGTAGCTCATCCTTTTGCTTATCACAATTTAAGATTTTTATAGCTGCCAATATAGCCATTTGCTTCATTAGTTTTAAATGACTCACAAGTCAAAGGAAGAGTACTTTATTATAGGGCCAAACTCTTGATTAATACTTCATGTTATTTTCCCAAATAATGATCTGCGCAAATATCTTCAATATAAAATTCAGTGTGGTTTTTAAATTTCAGCATATAGGTATTGTACTTACCAGTGTTTTCGATATAGGAAATACTTCAGATTTCACTATGGTTTCCAAAGATTTTAATAAGAGGGTCAAAACCTCAGAACCTGGTCTTTCTCTTTTGTTACCTATCAACAAGCAAAAGGAGGGCAAAAGCTGTTACCTATCAACAAGCAATCTAAACATACAAGTATTTTTAGGGGTAAAAATATACCTTTAAAAGACTGAGAATTGGTTTTCTTTTAATTAAACCCACAAAGTGTTTTGCTAAAATTCTGAAAGCTATACTTCAAAAAATTATTTTAAAATAAATTTATATAAAAGTCAAATAATTCAGAGTGCTATAAAATTCATTTGATCAGTATTACAGTGCTTACCTGATTCAATAACTGACTTCACCAAATTAATTAGCTCCTTCCAAATAGCACTGACAACCACATCTGTCAAAACAAAATGTAAAGTACTTCAGAACAAAGATGACTACAGTGGCACCCCTTTTCATCCTCAAACTAAAATAAGTTAAGCAATAATTAATTAAGAATATGATTCTCCTCACACTGAATTTTGTAATCAGTCTATAAAACACTATCACCTCATTTTTACTTAGCAAGAAATGTGTTTTTTTAAAAAGGACTGTAACATATTAACAGCAGGTCAAGTAACTATGTTTAATTCTTTTCTTTTTTTAATCATCTTTTTTTCCTATACTGAACATAAATTTAACTTTTGAGACAAGGGAAAACAAAGATCAAGATACTGGAAAACCAAAAGAAAAAAATTTCCCAAGCCAATTAAAAAGCAACTATTTTATTTATGACATTTCTTCTCTTTATTTGATTGGCTTTTGAACACAGGTGTTTAGGTTAACAGAGCCTGGGTTTGTTTCAATCATGGCTCTACCATTTACTATGTGACTTTGCAAAAGTTATTTACTTCTCAGAACAATAAAATTTCCTCATTTGTAAAACTGACTAACACAAAAGGTTACCATAAGGATTAAATTAATTATAAATTGCTCTTATAGCACAATCTAGCTAATAGGTTACACTATACATTGACTTTTTGAACAAATAATCTTAAAATTTAACATCTCTTAAATATTTACCAGAAGCATCTTTTCCAACTGCAACAAAACTATCATGAACAGCAGTGATAAGTGTATTTGCATATTTGGAAAAAAAAGAAGAGTTACTGATTAATGGATGCTCCAGTGGCTCTAGAAGAGGAAAAGAAACAATTATGTAAAACCAGTTTTAGAAAATTAACTTCTCAATATAAATTTTAGGTGGTCTGACATGTTCTATATTAAAAACTTATTTCAAATATAATTATAAAATATTTTTATTAAACAGTATTTGCCCTAAATGCAAACTATCTAGAAATTTTAGTTCTATATTCCAACTTATATACAAAAATAATTTTTGCAAATAACACTACCTGAGTTTTAATGATTGGTAGACTCATTTTAACCTTTAAAAAAAACCACATTAGGCCCTGTCTTGCGTGGCTCAGTGGATTGAGTACCATCCTGAGAACCACAACGTCACCAGTTTGATTACCAGTCAGGGCATATGGCTGGGGTGTGGGCCAGGTCCCCAGCTGGGGGCATTTGATGAGCAACCAATCAATGTTTCTCCCACACATGAATGTTTCTCTTCCCTCCCCTCTCTCTGAAAACAAAATCAAATCTTTAAGAATGAAAAAAACATGCTAAAAAATATTAACTAAGAAATCTTTAAGCTCATTTCTAAAATCATTCCAGTATCAGTCAAACCCCCTAGACTTCACTGTGTTCTGAACTGTTCTAATAAATGAAATTATTTTAAAAACAATTAAATACCTAAGCTCAGTACAAGTTTGTTTTGCTTAGCAAAACTCAAGATGTCTGGACCCAAAAAAAAATGAAGTAACATTTCAAGTCCTAAAAGCTGAATAGAGGGGATTGTGGCCATTACACCAAAATTCGAACTCAAGTTCATCCGGGGGGTTACAGAGGTTCCATATGGGGAAGCACCTTTAAAACAAAAAAAAAAGTTATGTAAGCTTAAATTATCTACTAAAATTAAATATATTTTGTTTATTTCCTTTAAGTGAAATGTACTGTTAAATGTAAATAGTGTGTTTCACTAATAAAAGTTGAAAGCTTTTGTTAAAACCCACAACAGTATTCTAACTAAATACTCTTACTAGGTTAAGAACATTAATTAGTATTACACACCATTTAAATGCATATAATTTTCGCTTGTATTAACCCACATCCTGAATTATTAAAATTCAGACATTCCTTAAACTTAAATATAAAAATTCGGTATAGAATAGTTAATAGAAAATAATAATAGCAATAATTATCTTTCAATGATATTCATTCTCAGCCACATTTCTTATATCTGTTAAGATCTGTTGCTTTTAAAAATATCCATGAAGATTCTGGTTCTGAAACAAACACAACAGTCTGTAATGTACTTCACATGTGCTAAAAAAGGTTGATTATTTCCAACTACAACAATGCGATTATTGCAGAAAACATTTAATACATATGTAAAACAATGAAGAATATGTAATGGACTTTGTGACAGAAGGCCAAAATTATGAGGTGCTTCATTTTATGTGAATAACACTCAACAAAATCTTCAGTCAAAACAAATTTTAAAGTGGACATAAAACAAGTATGACTAGCTCTTACCTTTATGTTGAGGGGTCATAGGATTTAAGCCTGGAGAAACAGCTATACGAGATGAATGAGGTGAAGCATTAGTATCAATGCGTATTGTGCTCTGAATCAGGGGCACACAAACCTATTGGAGTAACAGTAATAAAAAGAGTTATCTGTGAATTGCATAATTTTCATATTTTTAAAAAGCCCTGCACAATACAATTTCTTTAAGAAGCAGTCTAAATTCTTTTAATATGTTGAATTTTATGGGCTGTTTCAATGAACGGGCTTAAAGCTTAAATTTGGAAAAGTGAGTATTTTTATTAAACTGTATTGCCCCAAATGCATACTACCTGTAAATTTCAGTTATAAATTCCAAATTATACACAAACAACTTTTGCAAATAACATCTACCTGATTTTTAGTGCAATTGGCAGAGACTCAATTTAAGCTTCTTAAAAACACATGCTAAAAATATACTAAGACAAATTCAAGCTCATTTCTAAAATCACTCCAGTACCAGTCAAATCCAGCCAATGAATTATGCCAATGAATGTGTGGGACAACTGGGTAAGATTAGCTTTAAAGAACCCTCCAATGGTAGAATCTGAAAAATTATGATCCCAATTACCTATTACTATCAATGTCCAATTTTAATTAGTTCATCTTCTACCAAATTTAAAATCCTTAATATATTAAAACATTTTTACATTTGCCAGAAATTTCAAGTATATTTAAAGTCTCCCTTTCCAAGAATACACTCCCTGCTTATGTTATTTACACGGACTAGAAGGCAAGGACTACAGATCCAAAAGTAAAATTTCCTTGAAAATCAAAGATAATCAATCGATAAAGAAATCTTAAAAAGTTATCAGACATGTCCTTTTTAATTTCACTTTAAAAAATTCAGAAATGAAGGATAGGATTAATTACAAAAACAAAGAGGTATATGTAAGATTAAGTCTGTGTCTAAATGCTCAGAAGGGCATCAAAATCTAAAGGAATACGCAAATCATTTGCAACAATATTGAAAAGCTATAATAGGATCTCAATAATTCATTGTCACTATGTAACCTATAAAAAGGAGATAAAAGTAGTAAGAATTAATCCAATTTTGTTATCAACCCAATGTTGCCCTTGATTTCCAGTTCAAAAATACTGAGTCCACTCTCAATTATATCCTAAGCCCCATGGAATTCCTTTTAAGAAATCTTCAGAATGTCCACAAAAAATAGAGAATATCCTCTGAGGGAAAGGAATTCAAGTTTGCATTAAGAAAAAAAGATCTCACATATTGTGGTCTACTAACACATAGTAAAAATAACACTGAAAGATTAAAGAACATATTAATTTAAAAAAACCCACAAAGTATTACAGTCAACACTTGTAATGTTACCTGTTCAAAATTAGCAGGAAGATGAGGTCCAAGTCTCATCAGCAAATACCACCAGACTTCTAGTTTTGTTAGTGCTAAAGCTTCTGTTCTCACATGGATGGAACTCAAAGGCTGCATTAACAACTTCAGTCTTTTAGCACTACATAGTATTTCTTAAAAGAGAATGAAATAAGCACCCAGGTGAAAAAACATTAAGAGCTAAAGATTAAATTTTAAGAATGAGTATGCAATAGTCTCCTTTTACCATAGAAGGAGAATAAATTTAAAAATAATTTTTTTAATCAATAGCAAGCTGTTCCCCTTTTCACCTAAAAATTTCACCTCACAAACTGCAGTAAGCCTAGAAAACAATACTTAAGGCAACAGAAAAAAAGAAGTGCTATTTATTAAATACTGGATACAAGGGATGATTGCAATCAAGGGGCATTTGGCAATGTTTACAATATTTTTGGTTGTTACGACTTGACAGGGAAGGGTAATGAGAATGCTACTGGCATCTAGAGAATGGGCTGCATCCAGGGGATACTACTAAATATAACAAAGTGGTCCTCCACAACAAACTGTCTAGCCCAATATGCCAAACATTGAGAAACTGTCCAAGCTGCTTTAGTATTTTCATTATCCCTATTTAACAGGTAAAAAATAAAGGCATATATTTTACATCCTGCCAAAAATGGTCATTTTTAAACTTTACTAGTAATTTATTTTATCATGCATTATACCTGTTGATGACTTTAGATTTTGAAAACCTAAACAGATTTATTTAGATTCAGATGTACTCTACATTAAAAATAATCAGATTAAAATTCAGCATAAAAATTAAATAATTCTTTAAATATTTTTATCAGAAGTATGTGAATATGTAAGTGTAACTAGAACATAAAAACACAGTCTGTGCTCAAGTAACTTATTAAAAAGACTTAAGAAGTTAGAAATAAGTGTAAAGCCATGTATTTGGTGAGATGACATTCATTAATATTTTCTCCTACAACTCTTTTGACATTCAGCTTTTAATTAACCTTTCCATAAGAAAATAAAAAGTCAGACCACTGTGAGAACAAATGCTCTAATCCTTTAATCTATTCATGAGAGGAGCTCCACAATAAAACCCCTATACATGATTGCCAATTGCCATATAATAACCCATTCATTCTCTTTTAGTTATAAGGCCTGCTTTCACTCGTGACAGTGATGAGTGCCCAGTGTTGACTTCTTTACCTAGTCTCCTGTTTAGCCATTCTACTCAGTGAGACTTAAGTGTCAGTGTATGCAGAATTTCTAGAATGCATATTATATACAGCTGGCTCAGCTGACAAGTTCATTTCAGCTCTGCCTTCCCTCCTTCCTACAGAGTGCAACTAAGGTATACTGAAGATGACAGAAAAGCAAGTTAGGCATCTGATTCCTTAATGACTTACTGGGTCCATAATACCAGTCATAGACTTTCTAGCTCTGGACTTATTTTATTTTATCTTCTTTAAGACCCTCCTATTTTATGCTATACCACTCAATACATTTAGTCCTGATCATTATCTCATGGTGATAGTTCATAAACAACAACAGAAAGTAACATTTCCAATTAAAACTGGTCCCTGGCAATGAGCTTCTACCAATATTTTCAATAAAAGCAATTATGGTTAAAACAAATAATCACTTTATAAAACACATTTATAAAAAGGAAGAAAAGGATTAATAATCTTTGTTAGAAAAGAAAATACAACTTCTAGCCAAGATGGAGGCGTAGGTGGACACACTGTGCCTCCTCTCACGGCCAAAATTAAGGACAACAAAGATTTAGAAACAAGAAAACAACCAGAACTCATAGGAAACTGAACTGTATGTAAGTCCAACAACCATTCATTCAGACTGGTAAGAGGCGCGGAGTCGCGGCAGGAAAAAGTGGAGGTGCGGACCGGGCATGTAGGCAGCAACGGCTGGCAGATCCCAGGTACACAGGTGATGGCTAGCAGACCCCGGGGCACATGGTGGCAACTGTGCAGACCCAGTGAGGCCGTGCAACCCAGCTGGCTAACCAGGTGGTCCCACATTCGAGTGCAGATAATCCAGGCGAAGGGGAAGCAGGGGAAGAGACTGGAATCCGAGAGAGAGCAGAACAAGACCCATTGTTCCCTCTTGGACCCCACCCCCACATACAGCGTCACTACACAGCAGGGCCACCCTGCCCTGGGGAACACCTAAGGCTCCACGTAACAGTTGCGACTAGACAAGACAAGACAAGACAAAAAAAAAAAAAAAACCCACAAAAAACAAAACAAATAAAAATGGCTCAAACTGGAGAACAAATCAAAGCCCCAGAGCCAATTCATCTAAGCGACCAAGAGATAGCCAACCTATCAATGCACAGTTCAAAGCCCTGGTGGTCAGGATGCTCACAGAATTGGTTGATTTTGCTCACAAATTAGATGAAAAAATGAAGGCTACAATAAGTGAAATGAAGGAAAATACACAGAGAACCAATAGAGATGGGAGGAAAACTGGGACTCAGATCAATGGAGAAGACCAGAAAGAAGAAACAAATATCCAATCAGAAAAGAATGAAGAAACAAGAATTCAAAAAAATGAGGAGAGGCTTAGGAACATCCAGGACATCTTTAAATGTCCCAACATCTGAATTATAGGGGTTCCAGAAGGGGAAGAGAAAGAGCCACAAGTGGAAAACTTATTTGAACAAATAATAAAGGAGAACTTCCCCAATCTGGCAAAGGAAATAGACTTCCAGGAAGCCCAAGAAGCTCAGAGAGTCCCAAAGAAGATGGACCCAAGGAGGAACACACCAAGGCACATCATAATTCCATTAGCCAAGATTAAAATGAAGGAGAGAATTCTAGAAGCAGCAAG